>JAXIVJ010014621.1:0-33881 GCA_036785665.1 Chirona hameri
AGGAGAGAGAGGAGAGAGAGAGAGAGAGAGAGAGAGAGAGAGAGAGAGAGAGGAGAGAGTTAGGCGAGGTGAAGGTTATATGTAAGTGTAGCGGCGGCCCAGCAAATGCCCGCGCGACCTGAGTTCAGCCCCAGTGCCGGGCTTCGTTGCCCAGACTTTTGCAACCCTACCAGTGACATTGATAACTGCAACCTCCTCACAGAAATGGCCCAGATTAAGCGTTGAATAGGAAATTCAAGATTAACAAAGGATAAGATAGGATTTCTGGTATCGTCCGTTGCCACCTTACCTGGGCGCCTCCTCCACAACCTTCTGGTTCCGCCTCTGAATAGAGCATTCCCCGCTCGTTCAGATAGATGGCGTTGTTGTACTGGTCCGCCAGAACCTGACAACACAAAAACAACGGTCAGCCAATACAGAAAAAAACGGTCGGTCAATACAGAAAAACGCAGTCGACTCAGTGGTGCCCGGACAAAGTGTCAGAGCGGGGGGAGGAGGAAATTGCGGTTTGGCACCTCCGTTGGCACGGAACGGTCTCGTATGTCATGCGATCTGTACCACATGGAAAGTGCCTCAAATGGTACAAGTCAGCTGCACCTAATTGCTCCCATGTCGTACGAGTATACGCTGATCAAATGCAATGCCCCAGAAATATTCCTCATCTCTAAATACGACTAGCTCAAATCCTAAGCCATGCGCACGTCAACGCAACTGAAACATCCCGGTTGTTCAGCAATCGTTACACGGGCTGCATTTCTGGACGTATTCTGACCTGGATCTCGATGTGTCTGGGCCATCCACGTATTTCTCCACAATATTCTGTCCATCACCGAAACTGGAGGCAGCTCCTGTTGCGACAACCGAAAGCCATCCCTGGAAAGAGCACAAAATCAACTTGTCAACACATTCTTTTGCATCTTATTTACCGTATGTATAGACCAATTCCAACGGACAGATATTACGCGCGGCACTGCAAGGGGTTTGCACCGAACACGAACTGCAGGGGGAGGGGGGAGGGAGGGGGGGGGGAGTTGATATCCGCCCCCCGTGAGATCTCGAAAACTACGCTACGTATGACAAGCGAAAAACGGCATTTGATAGCTTGATACAAGTTCTATCGAAAGTATTTCAGTATGTTTTTTTTAGGTCAAGTCAAAATTGAGGTCACCAGAGGTCATCAAAGGTCAAATTTTCCAGTTTTTTTTCTCTGTTTTAGGACTTCGCTCCAGATATTCCCATATACCTCGGAAACTATGCTAGTTAGAAACAACGGAAAAAAGAAATCGCCAGCCAGTGAAATTTTCAATCAACATGGTGTCCTCAAATTTCATCTCAGGTCAATATTTGAGGCTCCAGGTCATTTTTTTTTTGCAAAATCGTTTCTCGCTATTAACTTTTTACTTAAAGGGAAATAATGACCCTTTGATTCTGTTAGCAACAATTTCTTAGGCTACCGTTATGGTTTTAAAATTATTTTTATTTAAATTTAAGAATTAAATAAAAATTATTCCCAAATTCAAAGTTGTAAGTTTTGAAAAAATACAAAACAAGTACCTTGTGTACTTCATGAAGGTCATTGACAAATTCGACAATTCGCGTGTGTCCGGGCATGCTGCTCGGACACACGCTAGTAGCGCTAGTAGCGCTTTCGTTCTCCATGGCAACCAGGCGTCAGTCAATCAAAAGCCAGAAAGGGAATACGTTCTGGCTTTTCATCTGGCTCACGCCTGGTTGCCATGGAGAACGAAAGCGCTACTAGCGTGCGTTCGAGCAGCGCTCTGATCCGTGAAGCAATCCGTGAAGCATCCGTGATGCATGACTGACTATCAGTATAAGTCATGAATAACAACAACATGCAAACTATACCAACTCGAATAAAATAAGGGCGGAATGAATTGAACCCCAGCAAGCTAGTATTCGCAAAGCAATCGCACTGCGCCACAATAGCAAAAGGTGAGGGAAATGCATATTGGATACAATATTATTACGTCACAAGTTTCTGAAGTGTCAACTACTATGAAATACAGTGATACAATACCTTTAATAATGATTAACAAGAAAATTCAAACTTAAAAACAATAATTTGAATAAGTCTTGAATTTAAGCTTTCAACTCAAATTCAGATATATTTGCAATGCTACACAAGAATGGCACCAGTGACGTCTTTAACAAAGCCTGCTACGGGACTTGGGTATACTAATCAGGAACAACTCGCCACAATGGTTAAGTGCGCCGAGAAGCATGACAATGACTTTGTAAACAAATCGCCGACGCTAAATAGGTCGCCGTTCGATGTGCATCGATGAGCTTCCGATTTAATTGCCAGTTTTGTGTTATTGTTTGTTAGTTTTTTTTTGGGAAAAATTATTATTTTTTCATGATAATATAAAGCATAGTGTTATATACTGCCACAGACAAATTATACAATACTCCTAATGTTGAAAACAAATGAATCGATTTCAAAATTGAGGGTCGCAACCACTAACTATGCCGCCGTTGATGTGCATCGATGAACTTCCGATTTTATTGCCACTTTTTCCAATCGCTGTTAGTTTTAGAAGAAAATTCGCCGGGCATATCATCACAACAAGCAGAACGCACAATATATTTCCCACTCCATTGCGTAAAAAAAAACAATACGGGAAAAACCCGCAGTTTGATTGAGGGACCAAAAGTACTTGCAAGTACCGGTCGTTAAAAGTGTGGAACGCTTATCAACTTTAACTTGAAATATCTTTCGGTAGGGAAGTTTTCATGCAAAATGTGATGAATTTACAATATATTTTGGTCTCGTCTGGCGATTTCAAGTGTCTATTTTGTGGAAAAAGGTCATTATTTCCCTTTAATAAAGATAACGGAAACTGTTTACGCCATTGTGTTTATCTCGTCAAGGCGCTTCGAATGATATTGTTAAGTCAACTTAAAAAAATGACCAGGTCAAGGTCAAGTGGTGACCCAAGTAGGGCATGTTGTATATGGGAGACGTGTCTCAACGAGACACACCCATTGCTGTCTGTTTTACTTCTCTGTCTTCATTATGTCGGGAGTTATTGACAACAAAGTGATAGTGACCTCAGATGACCTCAAATGACCCCATAGAGGTCACTGACAAAACGTACACTTGGATCATCAAGAATATCCTATAATAACATGATCCAGAAGTAATTGAACTAATATCATGCATGTCCTTGAAATAGGAAGCATTTGTATATTTTCCCCATTGACATTATTATGGGGAGGTTACGAAAATTGACCTGACCGTAGGTCACCGATATCAAAATTCCGAGATAAACGAATTGTAAGTACTTATGCCCTCATGACCATCCTGTAAGTTTCAAACTGATCGGTGAGAAACTCTGGCTTTGGTACAACTGCAAACATTTTTGGAGGTGGGGTCACTTGACCTGGTCTGGTGACCTGACCTGAGATGACCAGAGGTTATTTTTTTTTCTTCAAAGTGTGCGCAATTCATGTCCTAACAGGTGTGCCAAAACCCGCGGCGCTGCGCGCCCCCGTTGTTTCGCTATCTGCGAAAAACCCTGAGGGGGGGGGGGGGGGCGGAGATCAAACCCCCTGCAGTTGCGCGGTTAAAGGAACTAGTTCACCTTCGGACATTTTTTCAGAACACGATTTTATTATATTTTTTAATACAGTTTCTTTTTTTCTTTTTAAAAAGGTCCTACATCGCGCCAATTCAGGACATAAAGTTGTAAATTATTGAATTATATGGAGTGCGTTATTGGTCTGCGCATGCTCCATGCAGTGCTGGCACTTTCAGACGGTAACGGTAACAACTATATGCGCCGTATTCCTTCGCCAAAAAGTCAAATATCTTCGGCTGGAGAGTCCTTTCAGCCAAGACAAGTTCCAGATCAGGATTTATCAACACGGCTTACAAAACTGCTATTTCAGTTCAAAACCCATGTTGAAGGTGAACTATTTCCTTTAAGAAACTAGTTCACCTTCGGAAATTTTCAGAACACGATTTTATTATATTTTTAATAGTTTCTTTTTTTCTTTTCAAAAATGGTCCTAGATCGCGCCAATTCAGGACAGAAGGTCGTAAATTATTAATGTTATGGTGTGCGTTATTGGTCTGCGCATGCTCAGACCAGTGCTGGCACTCTCAGACGGTACGGTATATCATATATGCGCCGCATTCCTTCGCCACAAAGTCAAATATCTTCGGCTGGAGTCTTTTCAGCACATAAAAGTTGCAGATAAGGATTCTCAACACGGGCTACAAAACTGCTAATTCAGTTCAAAATCCCATGTTGAAGGTGAACTATTTTCCTTTAAGTGTATGCCGTGAAATCATATCATGTTGACTTATTAAAACAGAACCAGCAAGTACCATGCTTTCCTTTTCGCGGTACCACATTCTGGACATTGGACACCTGAACATACCCCGTCAAAAATCACCAGCCTTCCAGCGAGACACATTGGACACCCTGAACATACCCGTCAAAAATCACCAGCCTTCCAGCGAGACACATTGGACACCCTGAACATACCCGTCAAAAATCACCAGCCTTCCAGCGAGACACATTGGACACCCTGACCATACCCGTCAAAAATCACCAGCCTTCCAGCGAGACACATTGGACACCTGAACATACCCGTCAAAAATCACCAGCCTTCCAGCGAGACACATTGGACACCCTGAACATACCCGTCAAAAATCACCAGCCTTCCAACGAGACACATTGGCCACCCCTGAACATACCGTCAAAAATCACCAGCCTTCCAGCGAGACACATTGGACACCCTGAACATACCCGTCAAAAATCACCAGCCTTCCAGCGAGACAACAAGCAAAAGATGAGGACCATCGCTGATGTCGATCATTATGCATAGAGACTCCCAGATAATATAATAGTTTTGAAACCCAATCCTCACCCATTCAAGACCCACTGGTTTAATGGAGTTTCCACACTCCCGATCCACTACCCTGCTCTGGCCTCGTCATGGAACACACCTGGACATACTCTGACTGTTTGCCGTCCTCTCACCTGGCCTCGTCCATGGAACAGACCTGACTGACTGTCTGCCGTCCTCTCACCTGGCCTCGTCATGGAACAGACCTGGACTGACTGTCTGCCGTCCTCTCACCTGGCCTCGTCCATGGAACAGACCTGGACTGACTGTCTGCGTCCCTCCTCACCTGGCCTCGTCCATGGAAACAGACCTGGACTGACAGACCTGCCCCCCGTCCTCTCACCTAGCCTCGTCCATCGAACAGACAAACCCTGGACTGACTGTCTGCTGTCCTCTCACCTAGGCCTCGTCCATGAACAGGACCTGGAACAATGACTGTTCTGCCTCGTCCTCCCCACCCTGGACCCTCACGTCCCCTTGGAACAGACCTGGACTGACAGACCTGCCGTCCTCTCACCTGGCCTCGTCCATGGAACAGACCTGGACTGACAGACCTGCCCGTCCTCTCACCTGGCCTCGTCATGGAAACAGACCTGGACTGACTGTTTGCCGCTCCTCTCACCTGGCCTCGTCCATGGAACAGACCTGAACTGCTGTCAGCCGTCCTCTCACACCTGCCTCGTCATGACAACCTGGCTGACTGTCTGCCGTCCTCTCGACCTGGGCCTCGTCCATGGAACAGACCTGGACTGACAGACCTGCCGTCCTCTCACCTAGCCTCGTCCATCGAACAGACAAACCTGGACTGACTGTCTGCTGTCTCCTCTCACCTGGCCTCGTCCATGGAACAGACCTGGACTGACTGTCTCTGCCGTCCTCTCACCCTGGCCTCGTCCATGGAACAGACCTGGACTGTCTGCCGTCCTCTCACCTGGCCTCGTCCATGGAACAGACCTGGACTGGACTGTCTGCCGTCCTCCTCACCTGGCCTCGTCTTCGTTCCTGGCGATTGCGCATGCCCTTGCCGCCGCCGCCGGCCGAGGCCTTGATCATGACGGATAGCCGATCTCCCCGCGCCACGGCCACGCAGTGATCCACATCCTCCATCTCGCCATCGAACCCTGCACCGGCCACACAGAGAGCACATTGTCATACAAATCACAGTGAGTATTACGTGCATTTCAAATGGTTTAGAGGGCCTAGCTAGAAGTTTACCATATTTCTCTTCATCGTGTTATACGGGGCCCATGCGAGTATAATAGCGTCACTGTGTTCACTAGGTACAGTACGATGAAACTGCAAAGCTCAAGCAAATACCAGTCGAGCTAAACTCAATTACAACACTGATGTCGCATTATTTACTGAAACATAAGCGATGGCGATAATTGTAAATACATGGCCCAGTAGCAGTGGTGGGCATCGTTACTAAAAATTGTAATTTCCGTTTCTCGTTACAAACGTTACTCATAAAAGTAATTCGTTACTCGTTACCCTCCGTTACTTAAATGGAAATATTCACTTTAAATGGAAATATTCACTCTTTTCCACAAAAATGGAGTTATTACTTGAAATCGATAGACGAGACCAAAATATATTGTAAATTTTGCACATTTTGCATATAACAATTCCTACGAGAGATATTTCAAGTTCAAAGTTGATAAGCGATCCACGCTTAATAAACGACCAGCAGGTACTTGCAAGTACTTGGTAACGAATTTCGAATTCCGGGCTTGTCTCGTTTTTTTTTATAAACCAAAATTGTATGGAAAATATGTCTATTGTGATTGCTGCCCTAATATCCTTAACAATCAACAAACATTGAATAATAAGGTAGCCAAATTAGCAGTTAACTTGGACACGCTACGACGGCCTAGTTGGTGGTTGCGACCACTCAATTTGTGAAAATTGGTTCATTTGTTTTAAACATTAGGCGTTGTGTATAGTTTTGTCTCTGGCTGTATACAACACTATGCTTTAGCTTATCATGAAAATAAGTATTTAGAGGGAAACAAATCAACAAACAATCAAGAAACTGGCAATGAAATCGGAAGTTCACTTGGGGCACGCAACGGCGACCTAAGTTTCTAGGGCATTTTGTGATGCTGATTTCAAATTTGGCATCCATTTTCATAATAATATGTTCCAGTGACCACTGGGGACATGTCTTTACACGGGTCAACCGAGGTCACTGACCTCAGATGACCTACGACGTTTTGAACTTACCATGGATTTTAAGAACATTCCACGGCTAAGTATGCTTTGCCGAGATCTCTACCAACTGTACATAATTACAAAACGGCCGTCTGTGTTGGACAAGAATGAATGCAGATATCTGTGATTTTAGATCCAGGTCAAAGGTCAATCAGGCCCTGTTCAAGGGGCATGTTTACGCGGTTTAACGTAAACCATAAACATGTTTAAGTTGTGACTGACCAATCAGCATGGAGCTTACTCTGACCGTCACACTCGCCCCCTCACGTCACGCGGTTTATGGTAAACCGTTTTTGTGGTTGACGGGCCGACCGTCAACATGGCTTGAAAACATGTTTTTTCGACGAGCATGGCGCATTTGGCAATTGCTGCGCGCGTGAAGAATCAACACACACAACGTTAACTACTTACTGATGCGAAAATATCACAGGGACATAGTAAACCACTCCTCTCAGACTGGACAAGGACCCTTTCAGGTCAGCCAACGATCCTTTAAAGACGCTGAGGGCCCAATCGAAGTCACTTCGGTCATGTTTTGGCTCAGGTCAATATTGAGGTCACCGAGAGGTCATCGAAAGTGAATTTTTCGAACTTTAGAACTTAGCTCCAGAAAACTCAAATATCTTGGGCACTAGTATCATAGTGCCCAAGATATTCCTGACGATATTTCTGAGAGGAGTTTCTGGAGCTAAGTCCCTAAAGTTTGAAAATTCACTTTTGATGACCTCTGGTGACCTCAATATTGACCTGAGTCAAAACATGACCGAAGTGAAACTAGTGAAGTGAAGCTAGGAAGAAACTTTTTTTTTAGCTCCATGTTAACAGTTTAGGCCTTCAGAGGTCACCACAATGTCACCTCATGTCATTTTCTTCCAAGAAGTTTTTCGTGCACAACGTTTTACCTAATGAAGATAGGGCAATCATTTCAACGCCATCATGTTTGTCTCGTCGAGGTACTTTGAACCGTATTCACGATGACCGGATTGGGTCAAGTTCAAAATGTGACCTCAAGTCAAGATCATTTGTGAACTCAGTAGGTATGTTGCATATGGGGAGACGCATCTCAGCCAAGGGAACAAACACAGTATGCGAGTTGCACGTCCTCCATATTTATTCTAAAAAGTGTCATTGGCAAAAAGTGCCAGTGACCTCAGATGTCCTCAGCTGACCTTGCATAGGTCACTGAGCAACAGTTGCAACCTGGGTCAAGAGTGAGACTTAAAATAACGATTCTGCAAGAATTTGCCTGATCTAGGTATTGCATATCCTCTGAACAGGAAGCATTTATTTATTTTCCCATTGACTTGTAATGGGTAGGTCACGAAATTGACCTGCCCTTTGGTCACCGAGATAAAAAATAATCCCGCGTTAAACGAATAGTCGGGTATCGACTATTCGTTTAACTCTGATATTTTTATCTCGGTGACCCAAGGCAGGTCAATTTCGTGACCTACCCATTACAAGGTCAATGGGAAAATATATTAAATGCTTCCTGTTACAGAGGATATGCAATACCTAGATCAGGCAAATTATTATGCCTCTGATTACCTTCTGTGAGTTTGAAATCGTTCGATTAACCCCGTGACTATTGGCACGACCCGCAACTATTTTTGGAGGTAAGATCACTCGACGTGACCTGGTGACATGACCTGAGATGACCCGAGGTAAAAAATACACAATATATGGACAATTGATGCCCGAAGACTATGCCAATTTTGGTGGCGCTGTACGCCCGCCGTTTTCCTGCTATTCTCAAAATCCTCAGGGAGAGTCAAAATGACCCACACCAGGGCGAAGGTTAATCGGTGGCAGCGTTTTGGCTTAGAAGAAAGCCTTGCATCGTGACCTCACGGAATGCCGATGGCGATAACTCAGTAACTGTTCCATCAAGGGAGCTGAAACTTGCACAACGTGATTCAGCGCCTCATATACCCACATAGGCGTATGAACAAAGGTGTGTGTGGGGGGGGGGGGGGGCGGGGGGGGGGGGGGGGCATAGCCCCCACACTTTACGTTTTTTTTTTTTTCTACTCCAAAATATTTTATTTTGGTCGGTGATTTTACGGCAAAGGGTTCGCCAACACTAAAAGAGCCCGAATCTGCAAAGAAATATTGCATAGTGGCATAGTGCCTACTTGGTTTATCTCAATACGAGATCAAGTTTTACTGCCCTCCCCCCACACACTTTTCGTGACGTGCCTACGTCCCTGTTAAAGGGAATGCTTCACCTTTGCATTAGTTTTAAACTGAGATAGCCATTATCTTGGGCCGTTATTGAAATGTCTAAATTACTAAGGTCATTTTCCCCCAAACTTAACCCGCGCACTGCAGGGGCTTTGCGCCGAACACGAACTGCAGGGGGGTTGATTTCCGCCCCCCTAAGATCTCGAAAACTACGCTACGTAGCGAGAAGCAAAAAACGGCATTCGATAGCTTGATACATGTTCTATCGAAAGTATTTCAGTATTGTTTTAGGTCAGGTCAAAATTGAGGTCACCAGAGGTCATCAAAGGTCAAATTTTCCAGTTTTTTTTAAAACTGTTTTAGGACATCGCTTCAGATATTCCCATATATCTCAGAAACTATGCTAATTAGGAAAAAGCAAACGCCAGCCAGTGAAATTTGCAATCGCTAAGGTGTCATCAAATTTGATCACAGGACCTAAAAGATACAAAGAAAAACTGTTTACGCCATTGTGTTTATCTTGTCAAGGCGCTTCGAATGATATGCATGGTGACCTTGTTAAGCAAACATTACAATTTGACCTCAGGTCAAGGTCAAGTGGTGATCCAAATAGGGCATGTTGCATATGGGAAGACGTGTCAACGAGACAAACACATTGATGTCTGTTTTATTTCTCTATCTTTATTATGTCGGGAGTTATTGACAAAAAGGTGATGGTGACCTCGCATGACCTCAAATGATCCAATAGGGGTCACTGAACAAAACTTACACTTGGATCATAAAGAATATTCTATAATAACATGATCCAGAAGTAATTGGACTAATATCATGCATATCCTTGAAATAGGAAGCATTTGTATATTTCCCCATTGACTTATTATGGGGAGGTTACGAAATTGACCTGACCTTAGGTCACCGATATCAAAATTCCGAAATAAACGAATTGTAAGTATCGATGCCCTCATGACATCCTGTAAGTTTCAAACCGATCGGTGAAAAACTCTGGCTTTGGCACAACTGCAAACATTTTTTTGAGGTGGGGTCACTTGACCTGGTCTGGTGACCTGACCTGATATGACCCGAGGTTATTTTTTCCCCAAAGTGTGCGCAATTGATGTCCTAACAGGTGTGCAAAAACCCGGCGGCGCTGCGCGCCGCCATTTTTTCGCTATTTTTGAAAAACCTGAGGGAGGAGGGAGGGGGGGAGGGGGGGGGGGGGGGGGGGGGGGGGGGGGGGGGGGGGAGGGGGAAAACAACCCCCTGCAGTGCGCGGGTTAACCGTTTTTTTTAAGCAATTTAATTTACCATTTGCAAAATGCACCCAGGCTGGTGCAGGCTGCTTGGCTGACAGCCACTTTGTCAGCCAATCCCACTAAGTCAGCCAATCAGCGGCTCAATAATTACGTCATCGGCCCCCCCAAAAAAACTTAATTTGTATAAAGTTAAGCGACTTTTCGAGATAAAAAATCTCACCATCGTTTTCAGCAGCACTTACTTCATATTTTCGACTACAACCAGCGTATATTTGATAACTTTCAGAAAGGTGAAACATTCCCTTTAATTCGTGGTTGAACTCTTGGTTGGTCAACTTTTGTGTACGTTTACGTAAACATCGTTGTTCAATGGGCCTTAACTCCCAGTGACGTCATGACATAGAATCGTGCCCTGTGGGCAGTTTACGTAAAACGGATAAACATGCCCCTTGAACAGGGCTCAGGTCATCAGGTCAAAGAACAACAGGGATCTAGAGTTAATGGAAATACATTCCTCTAACGACAAGAAATGTGCTGCATTTTGATTCACGACTCTAGCTTGATTAGAAGTCATCTCCACACACCCACACACACATGATTTGGATGACATCCGGGTCATTGGCATGAGGTAGAGTAGAGATATTTAATAATAATTTAATAACAGATAAAGAGAGATATTTAATAAAGATAATTTCTAAAAATAAAACAGGAACCGGCCCCGCACCGCCACCGCTCATGCATGAGTTGGGACCGGCATCAAGGCCGGCCACATGTGGCAGGGCAGCACCCGCCAGGCCCGGCAGCCAGCAATATGCATGTCTACTTCATTATACATTAAACAATATTTTAACCCCGAACTTGTGCTGAGCCCGGCATGAGACCGGCAAGCCTGAGTTCAGACACAGCTGCAGGCCTGCCGGGCCTGAATTTGGGCCCGGCACCGGCTCCGTGGTCCTGGAATTTTCATCCCTACTCAGAGGTCACCTAATGACTCAGGACCTTAAAGTCGGGTATCATCGGCTTCCTTTAATCGCAAGCAATACTCCAGTTTTTTAAATAGAAGATTAGGGACGAAACGCCACGGGGTCGTACCAAGCCCCCCTCCCCCTGCATGGTCCACGTGCTGCACGTACCAAGCCCCCCCCACACAACTATTTCACACCAATGTACCCATTATCTCAACACAAAATTAAGGAAGTAACTGAGTAACTGACTTGATTATAAAATAACGGAAGTTACTTGGTCCGTTATCTGTTTTGAAAAGTAACGAGATCGTTACTCCGTTACTGAACAAATTAGTTACGTTAGTAACGGAGTAGCGGAGTCACGGACATTGTCCACCACTGGCCAGTAGGTACCAGCGAAGTTCTGTAAAATTACAGGGCTGGCCATGAGTGTCACTCCAATGCTGCCAACGTCAAATAGTCACCAAATAGTGCTAACCCGTCCGCTCCGCTGGACGATTAGCTGGCATATCCGGGATGGAGGTATCCGCACAAATTCAGCACGTTAATTAACTGGACTGGAACTGCATGGGACATAATAACCTATTACCCGTCAAGGGATCACCGCCCCACCTACTCCGGTGCGTCGGTGTCTTATCCCATCTCCCACATATGTCCTATGCATAGCTAGCTGGCATCTCTGGGATGGAGGTATCCGCACCAATTCAGCACGTGAATTAACTGGGACGTTTAAACTGAATAAACTGAATGGTGCTGGATAGACAGACAGACAGACGCTTATCAAATAGTAATATAGATACATTATAATGCTAATAATAACTGTGGTTTATGTTCGCACAGACAACTTGGGTCATACCGACGGCGCTCTCAATCCACGAAGTAATGATATGCAGTATCGGTCCGTCACAGTCAAACCAGCTGGCTATATCCCAGCTGGCTATATCCCAGCTGGCTATATCCCAGCTGGCTATATCCCAGCTGGCTATATCCCAGCTGGCTGTATCCCAGCTGGCTATATCCCAGCTGGCTATATCCCAGCTGGCTATATCCCAGCTGGCTATATCCCAGCTGGCTGTATCCCAGCTGGCTGTATCCCAGCTGGCTATATCCCAACTGGCTATATCCCAGCTGGCTATATCCCAGCTGGCTATATCCCAGCTGGCTATATTCCAGCTGGCTATATCCCAGCTGCTTCCCGGACCAAAGTTCGTAAACATAAGGTTCGTAACGGAAAAAGTTCGTAAGCAAAGGTTTGTATGCAAAGGTTCGTATCGGATAGGGTTCGTATGGGCTAAAGTTCGTAATGGCTAAAGTTCGTAATGGAAAAGGTTCGTATCGGATAAAGTTCGTATTCAAAAAGTTCGTAAATGATAAAGTTCGTATGCAAAAGGTTCGTAGGCTGAAGTTCGTAAAGGAAAAAGTTCGTAATGGAAAGAAGTTCGTAAGCAAAGGTTCGTATGCAAAGGTTCGTATCGGATAAGGTTCGTATGGGATAAAGTTCGTAACGGCTAAAGTTCGTAATGGAAAAGGTTCGTATCGGATAAAGTTCGTATTCAAAAAGTTTGTAACGGATAAAGTTCGTATGCAAAAGGTTCGTATGCTGAAGTTCGTAAAGGAAAAAGTTCGTAAGCAAAGGTTCGTGTGCAAATATTTGTATCGGATAAGGTTCCGAACCTTTGCTTACGAACTTTTTCCGTTATGAACCTTATGTTTACGAACTTTTGTACGGTTACCGTTACCCTTCCGAACGGAGAGATATAGAGAAACCGTGAACAGTAACGACTTTTTTAATACGAACTTTATCCGATACGAACCTATAGTTTTTATGACAGGCAACACATTACTCTTTACGATGTCTCTCTATCTCTCTCCGTTCGGAAGGGTAACGGTAACCGGACAAAAATTCGTAAACATAAGATTCGTAACGGAAAAGTTCGTAAGCAAAGGTTCGGAACCTTATCCGATACGAACTTTTTCCATTACGAACTTTTCCCTTTACGAACTTCAGCATACGAACTTTTTGAATACGAACTTTATCCGATACGAACCTTTTCCATTACGAACTTTGGCCGTTACGAACTTTATTCCATACGAACCTTATCCGATACGAACCATTGCATACGAACCTTTGCTTACGAACTGTTTCCTTTACAAACTTCAGCATACGAATTTTATCCGTTACCTACTTTTTGAATACGAACTTTATCCGATACGAACCTTTTCCATTACGAACTTTAGCCGTTACGAACTTTATCCCATACGAACCTTATCCGATACGAACCTTTGCATACGAACCTTTGCTTCCGAACTTTTTCCGTTACGATCCTTATGTTTACGAACTTTTGTCCGGTTACCATCCCAGCTGGCTATATCCCAGCTGGCTATATCCCATCTGGCTATATCCCAGCTGGCTATATCCCAGCTGGCTACATTCCAGCTGGCTATATCCCAGCTGGCTATATCCCAGCTGGCTATATCCCAGCTGGCTAGATCCCAGCTGGCTATATCCCAGCTGGCTATATCCCAGCTGGCTATATCCCAGCAACAAGCGGGGCACCAGGAACGATTCAGCGTCGTGAATGTCCGAAAGTGTGCTCGCACCTGAACCGCAGGGTCAAGAGCGCCGCCACCTTCCGAAAGTGGGGGGGGGGGGGGGGGGAGGGGGCGGAGGCATTCTGAAGTCGATTCTTTCTATGCAACGCCCATAGGCGTAAAGTTAAAATTCGAAAATGTTGGGGGGGGGGGGGGGGGTGACACGTCCCCCCGTCCCCCTGTGGCGGAGCCACTACGCAGGGTGGCTTGGCGCCCTGCTAAAACGGTGTCTAGTGTGCTGTGCGATTTGACACTACGGCTCTGCAGTCTGCAAAGCGCCTCTGCTAAGCGCGTCATTAATGTAAAATGGCAGCGTACCATGCCACCGGCAGCAGCGCGAAAGGACCGACATTTTTATCGACACATCCGGACCAGCGACGCAGACATAACGGTTATCAGCCGCAGCCATCCTGAATAGCACTGTTGTCGGAACATTACTGTTGCTCGATAACGAAAATGCCGCGTCGCTGGACACCCGCAGTGCTGGACAAACATTATCGCGGATAAACGGGTCAATGTGTTCATTCACTGCCTACCTCACCCCATTAGCTATTGAATTATTGGAGCAAATATTGTTTCGGCACGACAGCATCCATTTCCTAATGAACCATGGGCACATACGGTGCTAGTCATCCATATCATGTTTGTCAAGGAATGCCATCACATCAATTAGTGGATACCGCCCACCTCAGTAAAGTGCCGGGCCTAAGGCCTAAGGCGCCCGTGGCCGAACTTGTCTGGGCAGTCACTGTTCCTCGCTGGGCGGCGCGGGACAGAGGGGCCCGACCACCCCGGAGTGTGAAGCGGATCCGGGCCGGGTCGGCTCGCCCTCAGCGCGCCCAGCATGTCTGGAGGAGGACCGGTGGCTGGCGTACTGGACCGGTGGTCGTCTCCGTGGCGCGTGGCGGCCGTGCTGACCGGTCTGCTGCCGGTGCGCGGCGCCCTCCGCGGCCGCCCTCCATACCAGTACCGGCTCTGCAGCGGACCCGGTCTCGTCACCCTCCTGACCGCCGTCCTCGTCACCGCCTACACAGCATCGTGGCTCGGCCCCAGGGCGGTGCGGACCTACAGCCTGCGCACCATTATACTGGGCGTCCTCTTCAAGGTGGCCATCAACGTGTCGCTGATGGCGTCTGTGTGGCTGCTAGTGGCGCGCGGCGGCCGGGTCCCAGACCTCCTCAGGAGGACAGACGACCTGCTGACGTCACAGCACCGACACGGCCGTCAGAGGGTGCGCAGCAGCTGGCTGACCCACCTCACCCTGGCGGCGCTGACAACCGCTCGCACCGCTATCGAGGCCTGGAGCGTGTACGAAGCTGGCGGCGGCCTCCCTCTGGACGACAACTTCCTGCCGCACCTGGCTGGGAACGTGTTCGAAGTGGTCATTACTGTACGCATGCAGGCCCTGCTGGCGCTGGACCTCCGCCTGATGGACGCCCTCTGCGGGCTGTTTGACGACATGTCCTGGGAGCTGGAGCGGGTGCTGCAGCCGGCACCGATCCGACTCCCCTCCGGACCGCCCCGGCCGGCCCCCGCCCACGCCGGGTGGGTCTCAGAGATCGGCGGGCCGCCAGCGGTGGCCGTCTGCCACCTCCCCACCGCGGCTGACCGCTCTCAGGAGAAGCTGCTAACACTGTCCGCCAGCCTGCCGCCGCCGCCGCCCAGCGTGGCGGACACGCTCGCCGCCCTGCGGGCCCGCTACCTGGCCGCCGCCGACGCCACGGCCGCCTTCAGCGCCGTCTACGCGCTGCCGTCCGTCTGCGACCTCGTGCACAGCGTCACGCTAGTGATGTCGTGGCTGGTGCTGCCCGCTGCCTCCCGGCCGCAGCTCGCCATGGCGGTCTGTCGGGCCGTCCAGACAGTGGTGTACGCGGCGCTGCTCTGCCGGCACGGGCAGCGACTGGAAGAGGCCGCCGGCCGGCCGGCGCTGCTGCTGCTGCAGAGTCCGCCGAGGCCGAGGCCGGCCGGCTGGTGGCGCTGGCAGACAGGCTGAGGCCGTCGGTCGGAGCTCCGGGCATGTACAGCGTCAACAGCCGCCTGCTGATCTCCGTGGTGGCCGGCTTCGTCACCTACCTGGTGGTGCTGCTGCAGATGACATGAGCGCGGCACTGAACTGGCGTCGGGAATTGGTAAAAGACAAGATGAACATGACACTGGACTGGACTGCCGCTATGAATTGGTAGAAGACGATATCAAAACGGCACTGGACTGTCGCTACGAAGTGGCACTGGTAGCGAATGAGATGAGCACGCCTACTGCCAGCTGCCTACTGGCCTAAGGCACGCCTACTGGCCTATGGAATTCGTGATGAATTCCGTTCACCGCATACTAACCCTTTTTATGTGTTATGCTATTTCCTTCACGTGCTAAAGGGAGGTCATCTCGATGCCTGTGATCCATATATAAAACATTCAAACTTAAAAAAAACCATGTGTGCTTGCAATATGTGCATAGGTACGTGATAAGCACACACAAGCCGTACATAAACTGGCTGACAGATATGCAAGCTCTCCACACCAGTCCAGTAAACAAATACAGACAAATACAGACGCTGTTGTCCTAAGGCACGCTGCTGTGTTTGACTAACCGCCCTTTGCAAATAATATCAAATTCAGATCGGATTAGATCAGATGTAAATAAGATTTCAGCAAATTAAATCGCGCATGTGCATGAGGAACCTTTTGGATGCGCGGTCGGGGGCCGCCACTCCTCACCTCCGCGTGTATGCAGAGGCGGTCGCGGGGGAGGGGGGGGGGGGGGGGGGGGCATCCGGGTCATGCCCCCCAAAGGCCCATGGGGAGGAAAGATATATATTTTCCCCCTCACCCAAAAAAAAAGTAACTTGGGGCCCAGGTTAGAATGGGCCTCTGGAGGGCAGAGTGGGTCCTCTGGAGGACAGAGTGGGCCCTCTGGAAGGCAGTGGCCCTCTGGAGGTCAGAATTGGCCCTCCGGAGGCTGAAGTGGGCCCTCTGGAGGTGGAGGCAGCAGTGGACCCTCTGGAGGTAGAGGCCGGAGTGGGCCCTCTGGAGGTCAGAGTAGGCCCTCTGGAGGTAGAAGCCGGAGTGGGCCCTCTGGAGGTCAGAATAGGCCCTCCGGAGGCCACATGAGGCCCTCTGGAAGCTGGAGGGGTCCTCTGGAGGTCACCATCAGCATGGACCCTCTGAAAGCGAGAGTGACCGTCGTGAAGCCAGAGGGGCCCTCTGGAGGTCAGAGTTGGCCTTATGGAGGCAGGAGTGAACCATCTGGAGGTGGAAGCTGGAGAGCGCCCTCTGCAGGCCAGAGTGGGCCGTCTGAAGGTCAGAGTGGGCCCCCGGGAAGCCAGGAGGTCCACTAGTATCTAAAGTGGACCTCTGGAGCCAGAGTGGGCTCTCCGGAGGTCAGAGTGTGCCCTCTGGAGGTCACAGCGGGCCCTATGGAGGCCAGATGGGCCCTATGGATGTCAGAGTGGGCCCTCTAGAGGCAGAAGTGGGCCTCCTGAGCTCTGAGGGCAGTGTGGGCTCCCTGGAGGCCACATGGGGCACTCTCGAAGCCGGAGGTGGAACTGTGAATGTCGGAGTGGGCGGGAGGTCAGAGTGGGCCCTCTGGAGGTCAGAGTGGGCCCTCTGGAGGTCAGAGCGGGACCTATGGAGGTCAGATGGGCCCAATAGAGTTCAGAGTGGGCTATCTGAAAAATACCCTCTCAAACCAGCAAAAGGCCCTGTCGCCGCTTGACGGCCCTTGCAGGCCGACCGAGGGCCCTTCTAAGCCTAGAAAGGGACTCATAGACCGTCATAAGGCTCTTAGACGCCTGATAACGACCCATCAGGCATAGTAACACCCTTGTTGTTTGTTGGGGCTTAAGGGCGCGACGACTGCATGGTCAATTTGCGCCCATAACGTTAACTACTTACTGATGCGACAATATCACAGGGACATAGTAACACCCTCTCAGACTGGACAAGGACCCTTTCAGGTCAGCCAACGATCCTTTTAAAGACGCTGACGGCCCAATCGAAGTCACTTCGGTCATGTTTTGGCTCAGGTCAATATTGAGGTCACCGGAGGTCATCGAAAGTGAATTTTTCGAACTTTAGAACTTAGCTCCAGAAACTCCAAATATCTTGGGCACTAGTATCATAGTGCCCAAGATATTCCTGATATATTTCTGAGAGGAGTTTCTGGAGCTAAGTCCTAAAGTTTGAAAAATTCACTTTTGATGACCTCTGGTGACCTCAATATTGACCTGAGTCAAAACATGACCGAAGTGAAACTAGTGAAGTGAAGCTAGGAAGAAACTTTTTTTTAGCTCATGTTAACAGTTTAGGCTTCAGAGGTCACCAAATGTCATCATGTCATTTTCTTCCAAGAAGTTTTTCGTGCACAACGTTTTACCTAATGAAGATAGGGCAATCATTTCAACGCCATCATGTTTGTCTCGTCGAGGTACTTCGAACCGTATTCACGATGACCGGATTGGGTCAAGTTCAAAATGTGACCTCAAGTCAAGATCATTTGTGAACTCAGTAGGTAATGTTGCATATGGGGAGACGCATCTCAGCAAGACAAACACAGTAATGCGAGTTGCACGTCTCCATATTTATTCTAAAAAGTGTCATTGGCAAAAAAGTGCCAGTGACCTCAGATGTCCTCAGCTGACCTTGCATAGGTCACTGAGCAACAGTTGCACCTGGGTCAGGAGTGAGCTAAAATAACATGATTCTGCAAGAATTTGCCTGATCTAGGTATTGCATATCCTCTGAACAGGAAGCATTTATATATTTTCCCATTGACTTGTAATGGGTAGGTCACGAAATTGACCTGCCCTTTGGTCACCGAGATAAAAAATATCCGCGTTAAACGAATAGTCGGGTATCGACTATTCGTTTAACTCTTGATATTTTTATCTCGGTGACCAAAGGGCAGGTCAATTTCGTGACCTACCCATTACAAGTCAATGGGAAAATATATAAATGCTTCCTGTTCAGAGGATATGCAATACCTAGATCAGGCAAATTATTATGCTCTGATTACCTTCTGTGAGTTTGAAATCGTTCGATTAACCCCCGTGACTTTGGCACGACCGCAACTATTTTTGGAGGTAAGATCACTCGACGTGACCTGGTGACATGACCTGAGATGACCCGAGGTAAAAAATACACAATATATGGACAATTGATGCCCGAAGACCTATGCCAATTTTGGTGGCGCTGTACGCCGCCGTTTTCCTGCTATTCTCAAAAATCCTCAGGGAGAGTCAAAATGACCCACACCAGGGCGAAGGTTAATCGGTGGCAGCGTTTTGGCTTAGAAGAAAGCCTTGCATCGTGACCTCACGGAAATGCCGATGGCGATAACTCAGTAACTGTTCCATCAAGGGAGCTGAAACTTGCCACAACGTGATTCAGCGCCTCATATACCCACATAGGCGTATGAACAAAGGTGTGTGTGTGTGGGGGGGGGGGGGGGGGGGCATAGCCCCCACACTTTACGTTTTTTTTCTACTCCAAAATATTTTATTTTGGTCGGTGATTTTACGGCAAAGGGTTCGCCAACACTAAAAGAGCCCGAATCTGCAAAGAAATATTGCATAGTGGCATAGTGCCTACTTGGTTTATCTCAATACGAGATCAAGTTTTACTGCCCTCCCCCCACACACTTTTCGTGACGTGCCTACGTCCCTGTTAAAGGGAATGCTTCACCTTTGCATTAGTTTTAAACTGAGATAGCCATTATCTTGGGCCGTTATTGAAATGTCTAAATTACTAAGGTCATTTTCCCCCAAACTTAACCCGCGCACTGCAGGGGCTTTGCGCCGAACACGAACTGCAGGGGGGTTGATTTCCGCCCCCCTAAGATCTCGAAAACTACGCTACGTAGCGAGAAGCAAAAAACGGCATTCGATAGCTTGATACATGTTCTATCGAAAGTATTTCAGTATTGTTTTAGGTCAGGTCAAAATTGAGGTCACCAGAGGTCATCAAAGGTCAAATTTTCCAGTTTTTTTAAAACTGTTTTAGGACATCGCTTCAGATATTCCCATATATCTCAGAAACTATGCTAATTAGGAAAAAAGCAAACGCCAGCCAGTGAAATTTGCAATCGCTAAGGTGTCATCAAATTTGATCACAGGTCAATATTTGAGGCTCTAGAGGTCAAAAAAGAAAAAAATGCAGTTTTTTGCTAAATCGTTTTTCACTATTAACTTTTTACCTAAAATATATAAAGAAAAACTGTTTACGCCATTGTGTTTATCTTGTCAAGGCGCTTCGAATGATATGCATGGTGACCTTGTTAAGTAAACATTACAATTTGACCTCAGGTCAAGGTCAAGTGGTGATCCAAATAGGGCATGTTGCATATGGGAAGACGTGTCAACGAGACAAACACATTGATGTCTGTTTTATTTCTCTATCTTTATTATGTCGGGAGTTATTGACAAAAAGGTGATGGTGACCTCGCATGACCTCAAATGATCCAATAGGGGTCACTGAACAAAACTTACACTTGGATCATAAAGAATATTCTATAATAACATGATCCAGAAGTAATTGGACTAATATCATGCATATCCTTGAAATAGGAAGCATTTGTATATTTCCCCATTGACTTATTATGGGGAGGTTACGAAATTGACCTGACCTTAGGTCACCGATATCAAAATTCCGAAATAAACGAATTGTAAGTATCGATGCCCTCATGACATCCTGTAAGTTTCAAACCGATCGGTGAAAAACTCTGGCTTTGGCACAACTGCAAACATTTTTTTGAGGTGGGGTCACTTGACCTGGTCTGGTGACCTGACCTGATATGACCCGAGGTTATTTTTTCCCCAAAGTGTGCGCAATTGATGTCCTAACAGGTGTGCAAAAACCCGGCGGCGCTGCGCGCCGCCATTTTTTCGCTATTTTTGAAAAACCTGAGGGGGGGGAAACAACCCCCTGCAGTGCGCGGGTTAACCGTTTTTTTTTTTTAAAGCAATTTAATTTACCATTTGCAAAATGCAACCAGGCTGGTGCAGGCGCTGATTGGCTGACAGCCACTTCTTCAGCCAATCCCACTTTGCCAGCCAATCAGCGGCGGTCTATAGCTCAATAATGACGTCATCAGCCCAAATTTAAAAACTTAAGTTGTATAAAGTTAAGTGACTTTTCGAGTGAAAACATATCACCATCGTTTTCAGCAGCACTTACTTCATATTTTCGACTACAACCAGCGTATATTTGACAACTTTCAGAAAGATGAAATATTCCCTTTAAAACCCATGACAACGGATTTTCATCAAACCTGAAATTCAGTGTGTCTTGGCCCTGCCGATCCGTCTTGGAATACCCAATGCCTGAAAATACCCTCTCAGACCGTCTGCAGGCCGTTTTCAGACTGACATAAGTCATAGGGTTTAAAAGCACCAACAAGTTTAAAAACCAAGCCTCATGTGCAAAAATACCCTTTCAAATCAGCGTAGGGCCCCTCGCACCGACCGAGGGCCCTTTCAGACAAACCTGGGGCCCTCTTACCAAGTTGCCCCCCCCCCCCCCAGGCCAGGGCTGCGATCGCCCCTGCGTGTATGACGTCATCTCCCGTAGAATATTTCAGGACGAGGCCTCACGGATTTGCGTGATTTCGTCCGTTTTCAAGGTCGATTGGGCTGGAGCGAATGACGATTGTGGCCCTGAAGCAATTAACCCGCGAGTTACTGGGGTATATTTCATAACGCGACTTACTGGGGGGGGGGGGGGGGGGCTATTTTTTGCCCCTCCCCCCTCGGATCTCCGGAACTACTGGACCGAATGTAAAAATTCAAACGGCATTCGATATCCCTGGAAAATTTATCGAGGGAAACATAATATTGTTGAGCTCGGGGTCACCGATGACGTCACAGGTCAGGTCAAGTACAAAATGTTTGACCGTGTCAAAAGGTCTCGATGGATGGAATTGTCCCGCAACATTGCGATATTAAACGCATAAGCTGTCGATAAATCGGTATGATTCGTGTGTCTGACACTTCTAAGTACCTTTCTAAGCTGTGTATGATCTTGGGTCAGGTCAAGGTCATCCGAAGTCACGAGGTCAAACTGCAGATTACGGTCATTAAGCGTTGTAACCATGTTTATGGGTTTGTTTATCGTCTAGAACGCGTAAAGTGACCTTATAACATTGTTTGTTCCAGATAAATAGCAGTAAAAACAAAAATGGAAATGCGTTTTTTATGCATAGTAATGCTGTGAGAGGTGGTCGATTTTTGTTTATCTTGTTTATTTGTTTATTTGCTTTCATCGCCAACAGAGTCATACTCCACTGACAGGCGAAGTCAAAAAGATAAAAGACATGAAACACAAGACATATATCACAGCCTTAAGTCCTTATAAAAGTAGAAGATGAATGACATGATGAACGAAGTGATGATGACTAGACGGTTAAAACGTACCTGATCACGAGAGCTCTAAAAACGCCAAAACTGTCATGTCTTGACGGCATGGCGTTTTTAGACGGCATGGCGTCTACGTTCAAATGACTGGCCAAGAAAACATTGATGGCTTTAGGGATCCTGCAGAACATCCCTGATTCGATAGTTCTGACTCGAGCTCGAGGCACAGCGAACAGGGTGAGGGTGCAGGTCGATCGAGGCGGCACGTGCAGAGGAAAAGAGTTGAGCAGAACCTGAGAATCCACTCTCCCCCGCATAATGTTCCTCAGGAAGAGCATGTCATGCTGCACTCTGCGTTGTGCTAAAGATGGAATTTTGAAATGGAGCAGAAGGCTACCATAAGAAAGATAATTAGTTTGTCCGGAAGAAGTGTGAGCTAGCAACCAAATGAGGAACTTGTGCTGCACTCGATCGACCCGCACCTTGTGGGAGTTGGCCGCCCCCGCCCAGACCACGCTGCAATATTCTAAAATCGATCGCACATTCGCGAAGTACGCAGCCAGCACTGCGCTTCGGTTGAATTTTGACTTGCTGGTACCTACTTGGAAAGAGCGGATAAGGAGGCCGCTCTTTTGTCTCTTTTGTTCAAATTTTGTTTAAAAAAATATATTTGGATTTCTCAAAATTTTGAATAAAAAAACTCAAAAATCCGAGATAGCAGTTTGATAGCCCGGTCTATTTTCAGTAACTTGATTTAAGACAATTGAGTTATCTCAAATATCGTACCTTTGACAGCGTTTTCCGCAAACCATTATTTTGCAACAAAAACCGAAGAACATGACGTCACCCTGACGTCATTCCCGGTTGACCTATCATAACCTCATATTTTTCCTTTTGCCAACATGTGTAAAATTGATGTGAGAGAAGGTAGTTTGGTGACGATACCGGTGTTCGTTTAAGAGTTATTGCAAAATAACGGGAGGGGGGCAAAAAAATAGCCCCCCAGTAACTCGCGGGTTAAGCGGTAAATTGCAAGGCACGGGTGAAGCAAGTGTGAGAGAATACGAATGAGTTGTGAGGGAGGGACAAGGAAGTATGATGTCGAAGTGTTCGGCAATTGCTCTGCCACCAGCAACCGCGGATGACGTCATGTGAGAGTTATGAAGTGATGCAGCGCAGAATATTCTGCCGGCTGCCCGAGTTTTACCGTGCATTTTCCACTCCTTATTTATAAATGTATTGTATAATTGGAACCCTGATACTGATTTATGGATATAATGATAGGGACCGCCTGTGGAGGGAAATCAATAATTGGCATAGGCAATAACTAGCTCTGGTGAGCGGGTAATTGGGTATTGATAAAGCCCAGTTTTTGTGTTTTTGTGTTGAATTTTCCACTCTTTATACTTATTTTTAGCCCGAATTTTCCACTCTGCACCCCCAGCTCCAAAGCAATCCTATGAGCTGAGGCATTGTGTCAGACTGACTGACCAGGTATTGTGTCGGACTGACTGACCAGGTATTGTGTCGGACTGACTGACCAGGTATTGTGTCGGACTGACTGACCAGGTATTGTGTCTGACTGACTGACCAGGTATTGTGTCGCACTGACTGACGGACTGACTGACCAGGTATTGTGTCGGACTGACTGACGGACTGACTGGCCAGGTATTGTGTCGGACTGACTGGCCAGGTATTGTTCGGACTGACTGACGGACTGACTGACCAGGTATTGTGTCGGACTGACTGACCAGGTATTGTGTCGGACTGACTGACCAGGTATTGTGTCGGACAGACTGACCAGGTATTGTGTCGGACTGACTGACGGACTGACTGACCAGGTATTGTGTCGGACTGACTGACCAGGTATTGTGTCGGACTGACTGACCAGGTATTGTGTCGGACTGACTGACCAGGTATTGTGTCGGACTGACTGACCAGGTATTGTGTCAGACTGACTGACCAGGTATTGTGTCGGACTAACTGACCAGGTATTGTGTCGGACTGACTGACCAGGTATTGTGTCGGACTGACTGACCAGGTATTGTGTCGGACTGACTGACCAGGTATTGTGCCGGACTGACTGACCAGGAATTGTTTCGGACTGACTGACCAGGTATTGTGTCGGACTGACTGACCATGTATTGTGTCGGACTGACTGACCAGGTATTGTGTCGGACTGACTGACCAGGTATTGTGTCGGACTGACTGACCAGGTATTGTGTCGGACTGACTGACCAGGTATTGTGTCGGACTGACTGACCAGGTATTGTGTCGGACTGACTGACCAGGTATTGTGTCGGACTGACTGACCAGGTATTGTGTCGGACTGACTGACCAGGTATTGTGTCGGGCTGACTGACCAGGTATTGTGTAGGGCTGACTGACCAGGTATTGTGCCGGACTGACTGACCAGGTATTGTGTCGGACTGACTGACCAGGTATTGGTCGGACTAACTGACCAGGTATTGTGTCGGACTGACTGACCAGGTATTGTGTCGGACTGACTGACCAGGTATTGTGTCGGACTGACTGACCAGGTATTGTGTCGGACTGACTGACCAGGTATTGTGTCGGACTGACTGACCAGGTATTGTGTCGGACTGACTGACCAGGTATTGTGTCGGACTGACTGACCAGGTATTGTGTCGGACTGACTGACCAGGTATTGTGTCGGACTGACTGACCAGGTATTGTGTCGGACTGACTGACCAGGTATTGTGTCGGACTGACTGACCAGGTATTGTGTCGGGCTGACTGACCAGGTATTGTGTCGGACTGACTGACCAGGTATTGTGTCAGGCTGACTGACCAGGTATTGTGTAGGACTGACTGGTATTGTGTCGGACTGACTGACCAGGTATTGTGTCGGACTGACTGACCAGGTATTGTGTCGGACTGACTGACCAGGTATTGTGTCGGACTGACTGACCAGGTATTGTGCCGGACTGACTGACCAGGTATTGTGTCGAACTGACTGACCAGGTATTGTGTCGGACTGACTGACCAGGTATTGTGTCGGACTGACTGACCAGGTATTGTGTCGGACTGACTGACCAGGTATTGTGTCGGACTGACTGACCAGGTATTGTGTCGGACTGACTGACCAGGTATTGTGTCGGGCTGACTGACCAGGTATTGTGTCGGACTGACTGACCAGGTATTGTGTCGGACTGACTGACCAGGTATTGTGTCGGACTGACTGACCAGGTATTGTGTCGGACTGACTGACCAGGTATTGTGTCGGACTGACTGACCAGGTATTGTGTCGGACTGACTGACCAGGTATTGTGACGGACTGACTGACCAGGTATTGTGTCGGACTGACTGACCAGGTATTGTGACGGACTGACTGACCAGGTATTGTGTCGGACTGACTGACCAGGTATGGTGTCGGACTGACTGACCAGGTATTGTGTCGGACTGACTGACCATGTATTGTGTCGGACTGACTGACCAGGTATTGTGTCGGACTGACTGACCAGGTATTGTGTCAGACTGACTGACCAGGTATTGTGTCGGACTGACTGACCGGGTATTGTGTTGACGCCGGCGCCGATGGCCAGCTTCTTGGACTGGATCTTGTCTCCCATCCCGGTGATGGCCGCGGCGTTAGGGCCGATGAAGGCGATCTTGTTCTCCTCCTACACACGAAAACACAAAGGCATACTGTTAGTACCTATCCACACGAAAAGCGCTGTAAGTTGTTATTGTTTCGTTATCTCAGATGTTCCAAGTCATTATCTTAACATGCTCTTAATTAAATTGCATGGATCATTTTGATCTTTTTTACTTAGTTTTTTTTTTGGGGGGGGGGGGGGGTAATTGTAGATAGAGGTAAATCAGTCATGTGCAATTGACATACAAATGAAGTAAAAGAATACAAAAATAAGGAGCTGTACTCAGAAATAATAAATAGCGCTCGCTCCGCCCTCCGGTTGGCTGTAGCACTCACCAGCAGGCGGACAAAGTCGGCGTTCTCCGAGAGGAAGCCGTAGCCGGGGTGGACGGCCTGAGCGCCCGTCTGCCGCACCGCCTCCAGCACCTTGTCCATGCAGAGGTAAGACTCGCGCGCCTGCGCCGGCCCGATACACACCGCCTCGTCCGCCAGCTGCACGTGCATCTGACGGGCACACGGGCGGCACGTTACCTCACAGGGAGCTCAGGGAGGTAGCAACTCACTTATAGGGGGCTGGCCATATTCATTTCACTTGCTTCATCCTTTAACATGCGCCCTGGAGGGCCTCTGATAATTACACGCCCTGGAGGGGGGGGGGGGGGCGGATTTCGCCCCCCCCCCCCCTATGATCTCGAAAACCACGCAACGTAGCGACAAGCGGAAAACGACGTTAGATAGCTCGAGACAAGCTCTTTCGAAAGTATTTCGTTCATTTTTTTTTCAGGTCAATATTGAGGTCACCAGAGGTCATCAAGGGTCGGATTTTCAAGTTTTCAAGACTTCGGTCGAACACCCCCAAATATCTCGGGAACTATGATAGTTAGCAGCAAACGGAAAAAAGCAATCGAAAGTCATTGAAAAATTCAATCGACATAGGTGTCCTCAGATTTTAGCTCAGGTCAATAGTTTAGGCTCCAAAGGTCACCGAATGTCAAAAAGGTGATTTTGTTTTTAAAATTGTTTTTCACAAATAACCTTTGAACTAATAAAGATAAAGCAATAATGTTTACGCCATCGCGTGTGTCTTGTCAAGGCGCTTCGAATCATATTCATGGTGACCTGGTTAGGTCAACTGATAAATTTGACCTCAGGTCAAGGTCAAATGGTGACCCAAGTTGGTCATGTTGCATATTGGGAGACGTGTCTCGACGAGACAAACATATTGGTACCGTTTTATCTTCTCTATCTTCATTATGTCGATAGTTATTGATAAAACCGTGTTAGCGGTCACAAAATTGACCTGACCTTAGGTCACCGATATTATAAATCCGAGATAAACAAATTGTTGGTATCTATGACCTTATGAAGTCCCGCAAGATTGAAACCGATCGGCGTAAAACTGTGGCTGTGGTACTACTGCAAACGTTTTGGAGTTGAGGTCATCACGTGACCTGGTGTGGTGACCTGACCTGAGATGACCTGAGGCCAAAATGTTTACACAATGCGGGAAGTTCATTTCTAAACAGGTATACAAAAAATGGCGGCGCTGCGCGCCGCCGTTTTTGCGCTATCCTCTAAAAACCGGAGGGGTGGGCGGATTTCGCCCCCCCCCCCCTCCAGGGCGCGTGTTAACATAGGTATACAAAATCGCACCACATGTTCAACAACTTAACATCCCAGAAGCATCTTGGTACTCGGAATTCTCATTCAGTAACTGTGACTTGCACTCCACTAATTGCCGGTCTCCACCCCAACCCTGCCCAAGTAACACGCCCCCCCCCTCTCCACAACTCACCGCCTTGGCGTCGACGTCCGAGTGGACGGCCACGGTGCGGATGCCCATCTTGCGCGCGGTGCGGATCACGCGCACGGCGATCTCGCCCCGGTTGGCGATCAGGATCTTGTCGAACGTCGGCTCGCTCGGGTCGATCGGGTCCGTGGTGTAGATGCCATCGTAGCCGCTGACGGCCGCCGCAGCCTGTGCAGGGGCCAGACAGGGATAACGGCGTCAGCAGGAGCACGTGGAGTATCAACACATGGAGGAGGGTAGAGGGCAGGTAGTAGGCAACATATTTTGTCTAACACAACTGTTGGGTCTTCACTTATGAGAAATGTTAATCAAAATGGGAAAAATACTTAAGTTAACTCTTAAGTAAAAAAACAAGAAAAAACAAGACATATTTGAAATACATAACATAGGGGCTGTTCCAGCGCCCTCACCCGCCCTCACCCGGAATAGGTTGAGGCGTGCCCGGTGGAGGTGCGGTGGAGCGGCGCGCGGGAACGAGCGGTAGAGACTCAGTGGAATTATCAGCTGTTGGCCATCATTTGTTTGGATGCGAATTCACGGTCACGGTCACGGTCTCCGCTGTAATGCGAGCTGCACACTGGGCCATTCGGCGAGCGATATCACTGCGACATTCTGTGGTTCCGCGGTGTTTAGCACAGCAAAAAGCTCGTCCGGACCAGCTTTATTCCGCGATATCGCGCGCCAAATGACGCAGTGTGCGGCCGCCATTTACATACATTATTTTATTCCTCGCAGTTTTGCGTTTTACCGTGCGTGTCAGAAATTTGTTGAGGTACTTTTATCCACCGTGCGTCCATCCATAGATTTCAGAATCTCAGAATCATAGATCCATAGAATCTATCATCCATCCATAGATCTAAACAACAATGGAATCCATGCAAAGGCTGTCCACAATGCTCTTCGCGAATGGCGCCGAAAAATGTTTACAAAAGTTTGTCACTGGTGCGCCATAGCTGCCGTAATCCGACTTTGCCCGATCTCATCCGCTCGACGAGCGGTTGAGATTTTGCTCATCCGGTTGAGGTTGGTGGAGGCTCAACCGATTTTAGTTGAGGCGCGGGAACGGCCGGTGGAGAAAATAAGGCCTCCACCTAATCCGGATGAGGGCGCTGGAACAGCCCCATAGTTGATCATGGAGTGGGTTTGGATTTATTTTTTTGTTTAATATATATATAGTATTTATATAGTATGTATGTGTATAGTAGCTTCCATAGTGTTGAAGGCTTTAAATTGTCAAATCAGCAATTACAAGTGGATACAAGAATTTGAACAAATTTCACACATCCATTGCTGACATGAAAATTTGTACTTTGAGAAGCAAGGTAGATATTGCATTCTCTCACACCTTTCACTCACATGTTTATGTGTGTACAAGAGATGATATGCAGTTATATTTTTTGCTATTTAGTATGAAAAAATACACATAAATTCTCATCTTTGGTGATGTTAGCCATAAACCCACCATTAGTTAATCCCTATAATATACCTACCAATCAATAGCAAATATCATATTTAGTAACTATGGATGTCTTCCCCAAGACATTTTGCACTATAACTAATTTGAACTTCAATAATTAATATCTCACCGCTTTTGTCGCCTCGCCCATCGCCAAACTTTGTTTACATGCCAGCTGATGACGACCGACCTTGATACAAGTATAGACTGTGTTTATGGCAGCCTGGCTATGACGACACAGAATTGTTTGTTTGTTGGGGTTTAAGGGTGCGACGACTGCATGGTCAATTTGCGCCCAATTTGTCTTATTTACGCTGTAGGATTAGGTTAGGTTAGGTTATTATTTGTCAGCATTTTCACTCATAAAATATACGTCATTGTTCCAATGACGTCATGGACGATGCTTATTTTTTCTGTGTATCTTCTTTCTCCTTCTCTAAATTTAGTCTGAATGTTTTTGAATGGATGGATTTCCAAGGTCAGGCTCAGCGCTAAGCATAGCTTGTTGTGCAGGCCCTGACCCCATCACCTGATCAAGCAATTCCTGGCGTCCGACAGAATTTAGAAGCAAAAGCTTTACATGCCCGACATACCTGGACACAGTCCGCCCCGCCCTGATGTCACCTAACCTTGAGTGCGACCGCTGCCACCAGCCACCCGAGCCAGGAGCAAATAGTGAGCGCAGAAGCAACTCAAACCCAGGCTGCCACTACCGGGTGAGGTCAGAAGTCTGGCGCTCTCTCAACTGAGCTACAGTGGCGGACATTACCACAAACAGACCGAGTCTGTGTTGATATATCTATCTGCACAGATATGGCGACGATTGTGGTGGACGATCAGTCGTGACAGCTTCCAAAAATATATTGTTTCAACATTGTTGGGTAAGATACATTATAAATAACATAAAAGATACATAAGTGTCTTGAAGGATGAGTAATGACCAAATAGTTAAGTTTTGTAACATCTAAAACACTGAGGGTTTATAGTCAGTATGACCCGATCTTTGATTACTTAAGGAGGGATGGACAAAAGTTCAGGGTAGAGTCAGGCAGTACAGCCCCAGGGAACATCCGCAGGTTACAATAGCAAATAGATTCAGTGCGTTAGAGTCAGCAGCTGAAAGTGACAGGGAAGAGATTCAGCATTTAGTGGTTGGGGACTCAAGGGTAAGGCCCTTAAGGCGAACATTCTGTGGGAAGAGGGACAGATGTATAGTCAAACCAGGGGCAAGAGTAGTTGATATGGGCCCTGTCATTGAGGCAGAACTTGGTAGGAGTAGCCCGGAGACAGTTATACTACAGGTGGGGGTGAACGACATAGGACCTAGGCAGAGTGTGAGAATAGTAGCGGAGTACCGGAGCCTGCTGCAGAGGTTGAAGGAGTCCAGGAAACCAGTCATTGTGACTGGCATCCTCCCTCGCTGTGGAGCCAGTGAGGAGTGGTACTCGAGAGCTCTGTCTGTGAACAGCTCAGTTCAGAACTTATGTTCAGCTATGGGGCTTAGTTATGTAGACTTATGGGATCAGTTATATGAGTGGCGTAGGTACTATATGAAGGATGGGCTTCACTTATCGGATGAGGGGGCAAGGGTTTTGGGAGATGCCTACAGAAGTGTCATTCAGGGAAACTAGGTAGGAGGGAGGGGGGGGGGGGGGGGGTTCGGGGACGCTAGTACTAGGGCATCAGGAAGTAAGCATTGGTAGAAGTTCATGTCAGAATAGGACAGTAGATCATAATTCCCTCAGAATTAGTAGTCAGCTCAAAGTATAAGATCACATGTGTGTTGCTGAATGCCCAAAGTATTAGGTCTAAATTTGATGAGTTTGAGTGTTATGTTGCCCTTGAAAAGCCTGATATAATTTGTGTAACCGAGACATGGGTTAGTGAGGGGTATAATAGGGATAGGCTACAGGATTTCGAGTTACAAGGGTATAACATGTTCTCATACTGCAGAGAATCACGGCAGGGGGGCGGAGTGTTTGTATATGTAAATAGCTTGTACTGCACTACTGGAGTTGATGATTCTAGTAAAGTAAAAGAAGTAGAATCAATCTGGCTTGACATTAAAATTGGTACAGGAAACAGAGGAAGGTTGAGGATAGGTGCATTTTACAGACCAGGGAATCTTCCAAGGAACTCCCAAGCTGAAACAGACCAAGATATTTGTGAGGAAATACGTAGGAACTTTCGGGCTCAGTGTCTTATTATGGGAGATTTTAACTTAAGAGGATACGAAAGTATAGCAGAGGAAACAAATGAGTGTAGGTTGTATAGGCACATCTTTGAAGAGGAGCTTTTTATGCATCAGTTTGTAACAGAGCCAACCAGACATTGCTCCATTCTAGACCTTGTATTCTCAGACAACAGTGATCTAGTTAGTGACATAAGTATTTGTGCAGGTCTAGGAACCAGTGATCACAATATGGTTAAATTCAATATCTCATCAGAAATGAGGCCCAAAGATAACCTTATTATGGTTCCAAACTTCAGCTGGACTGATTTTGATGGTATTAGAAATGACCTCGCACAGATAAAATGGAACGTTGAGTTGGCAGGTTTAGATGCATGTGAGGCCTGGAATGTTTTCAAAGCTAGATTAAGCCAAATTCAAAATCGGCATATACCCCTCAGGCACAAACGTAACAGAACCAAGGGCAAACCAGTTTGGCTTACCCCAGAAGTAAGGAGTGCTATACAAGCTAAAAGAAGTGCATTTGGCATTTTGAAGGGATCTTCACTAGATATAAATCGGAAGGCCTACCAGAATGCAAGAAATTCAGTTAAGAAAAAGGTCAGAGCAGCTAAAAGGGCAAAGGAACTTGATTTAGCTAGACATTGTAATGCAGATAGTAAGAAGTTCTTCAGTTTTTATAAGTTCAGTACAGTTTCCAAAAATATAGGTCCATTTAAGGTAGATGATGTGTTAGTTAGCAAGGACAGTGAAATGGTTGAAGTGCTTAATGATCAGTTTCAATCTGTCTTTACTATCGAGGACCAGAGTAGTATTGCAGCACTTCAGCCTGAGCTAGAGACAGAGGAGACTATAGGAGAGCTAGGTGGCATAAGTAGTGAACTTGTTCTAGAATATCTAAAGAAAGTAAGGCCTAACAAGGCAGAAGGACCTGATGAAATCCATGCTAGACTTTTAAGAGAATCTGAAAGGGAGTTGTCGGTTCCATTAGCCATAATATTTTCTAAATCACTCGCAGATAGTAAAATTCCACTTGATTGGAAAAGAGCAAATGTTGTTCCTATTCATAAAAAGGGAGATAGAAGTAAAGAGGAAAACTATAGACCGGTTAGTCTGACCTCATTAGTCTGCAAGGTGCTTGAATCAATCATCAAAGATAAGATTGTTGAATTCTTGGAGCAAAATGAACTCATCAAGGATACACAGCATGGCTTTAGGAAGGGCCGTTCTTGTTTAACTAATCTTCTGGAGTTTTTGGATGTTGCAACAGATAGCTTTGATCAGGGTAAACAGCTAGATGTAGCTTTTCTTGATTTCAGTAAAGCATTTGACAAAGTCCCCCATACAAGACTGGGGTTGCAACTTAAAATGCATGGGATCAGGGGCAAGATTCTGGATTGGATAGAAACGTGGCTTTCAGGACGCCAGCAAAGGGTTATATTGAATGGGTACCAATCACAATGGAAGGAGGTTCTCAGTGGGGTTCCACAGGGCTCAGTCCTGGGCCCATTGCTTTTTATAATATTTGTGAATGCAATTGAGAACAGTATAGACAGCGAAGTCTTGAAATTTGCAGACGATCTAAAAGTTGTCAGGATAATTAGAGGAAAACATGATCAGGATGTTTTTCAATCAGATCTGGACAAGCTAGTTGAGTGGTCTGAAGCATGGCAGATGAAATTCAATTTGAGTAAATGTAAGATTATGCACGCTGGACGGGTTAGCAGTAAACATAGGTATGAAATAGGTGGGCAGAAAATGGAGCAGATTGAAAAGGAAAGAGATTTAGGTGTCGTGGTAAACAATAGACTATCAGCGTCAGACCAGGTTGTAGAAGCTAGGAAAAAGGCACTTAGAATGCTAGGGGCCATTAACAGAAATGTTTCCTACAAGAGTGAAAAGGTAATAACAAAACTGTATTGTGCATACGTTAGACCACATTTGGAGTATTGTGTACAAGCCTGGTCTCCAACATATGAGAAAGATTGCTGGTTGTTAGAAAGAGTTCAAAAAAGGGCAACAAAAATGGTTAATTGTCTTGGTAGTTTACCTTATGAAGATAGATTAAAAAAATTGGGTATGTTTTCACTTAGATATAGAAGGCTAAGAGGAGATCTAATTGAAGTCTTCAAATTTGTAAATAGTCAGCATTCTGGATATTTAAAGGGTATGTTTGAGTTCAATAGGGAAAATCGAGGTAGAGGTCATCAGCATAAACTCATTATGAAACAAAGTAGGACTAGGCTACGACAGTCATTTTTCAGTAGAAGGGTTGTAGGACATTGGAATATGCTACCAGGGGATGTCGCTGATGCAGTGACACTTGCTTCCTTCAAAATTTGATTAGATAAATACTTTACAGAGAAGGGATTAGTTCA
>JAXIVJ010014622.1:0-20000 GCA_036785665.1 Chirona hameri
ACAGCACCTACCTCTTATTGTGGAATGCCCCAGTTGTGCCCCGTAAACCTTCAAGGTCAAAGGACAGATCGCCCAATGTTACCATCCAATCGCGACAAAATTGGCCTCAAACGATTCCCCGTGCCCATTTCCAGGATGGCAAGAATTTTCAGAGCTGTGTCCCGTGACCTTCAAGGTCAAATTCAGGGTCAAAGGACGGGTAACGCTGTAGCACCCAAAGTTACCGTCCGATCGCGACAAAATCGTTTCGAACGATTCCTCGTGCCCCGTTCCAAGATGATAATAATCTTCAGATTTGTGTCCCGTGACCTTGAAGGTTAAGCCCCGTGACATTCAATGTCAAATTCAGGGTCAAAGGACGGGAACGCTGTAGCGCCCAAAGCTACCGTCCAATCGCGACAAAAATGGTCTCAAACGATTCCCCGTGCCCATTTCCAGAATGACAAGCATTCTTAGAGTTGTGCCCCGTGACCTTCAAGTTAGCACCCAAAGTTGGGCGCTACAGCGTTCCCCGTCCATTGACCTTGAAGGTCACGGGAACAACTCTAAGAATGATTGCCATCCTGGAAATGGGCACGGGGAATCGTTTGAGACCATTTTTGTTGCAATCGGACTCAAACTTTGGGGCTACAGTGTCCTCCGTCTTTTGACATTGAGCTTGACCTTGAAGGAGACAAGTAAGGTAAAAATGGACCTGATTTGGGGAAACAAGAAGTTCGATTTGACCTTGAGACCAAGTGTCGTAAAAACGGTGACCGACGCTGAAAACGTTTTATAATCCCCTTGAATTGGCGCGACCCCCAATAAGAACGACTCAACTGTCTTAACACAAGATTGTGCTCATTGTTTATCCACGTATGCAACATAGTTTCCCGATGTTGCGATAATATATTTGTTTGCTTCTCCGGGCTATATGTAGTTAGCCCGGAGAATAAAAAAAATATGTATGTGAATCTTGCGAATCATGTGAACCTACGTATACGCAGTCGGACCTTCCGATCATGCTACCAGACTTTCAAAATGGTCCCGCGCCCCGCTGGGTATTCAGCCGAAAGCGCCCCGCTGGGGGGGGGGGGGGGATAATCTGCCCCTCGTCATCTGCTGAACCAATAACCGCAGCGAGACGCGCAAGGAACAATCGAAAGCTCTCAATGAGAAGCATGTAAAACATACGTGAAATGCTCAAAATAAGGTCACATGTCAGGTCACGGTCAGGTGAAATGTCAAAATCGAGGTATTTGGGTTGATTTGTTATACTTTCCATTTAAAGCCTTATATTGTGACTATTATGGCACAAAGTGCTCTCAGAGGCATAATACATTTTCCGCATAAGTGATAGGGAAATTGAGATTGTAAGCAAAGGTCAAGGCCAGGTCAGAAAATATCAACTATTGTTAACAGGTCTACGAAAGTCATGCGGCACATGTTTTATGGGTTATTTTACACGTAGAATTTGATAGCAGTAGCCATTTTCACACCCTGGCCTACTATAATGGCCCTTAGGTGAAGTTCAGGTCAAGGTTTAGACAAGCTAAGTGGCTGTTGGATAGCTCTGTTGTTTTGTGTATTTTTTGAGGAACCACATTAGATTTAGATATAAGGATTAGATATTTAGTTTTGTGGATCGTTTAGGTATTATATTTAAGCATTCATAGTTAGCTGTTACCTCTTACTTGCTTTTTAAAGGACTTTTCATTCTAGCTTGTGTGCGCCACAATTGTCTTGGTCTTATTTCTGTGTTATTAGTTGCAGGGTTGGATAAGTAGATATTTTTAGAAAATTAGGGATAATTAAGGTGTATTTAGTACTTAGTTTATTTAAGGATTATATATTTAGTCTAGTATTAGGTGCACTCATAGCTGATTTGTGTCACTAGCTTTACTTAGATCTAGTTAAGGTTTAGAAGAAGAAGAAGAAAAAAAAGAAGAAAAAAGTTAAGTTAGTAAAGTATTGAAAAGCGCATAGTACCTAAGTTATATACCTAAGTTACTAGTGTATTCAAATGAGCATGACTAGGATGCAGGCGAAGGTAGCATAGCTAGAGGCCCTCCAGGCCAGGGTAGCGGAGCTTGAGGCGCAGTTAAGTAAGTGTAGGTGTAGAGATGAGCCGCAGGAGGGTGTAGCTCCTGCCCAAGGAACGTATGCGCAGATCGTGGTTAGGGGGTCAGAAAAGGAGCCTACAGGATCAGGGACCAGTGGTAGTTCTGATAGGGGCATAAGGGAGGAGGATAAGGCAAAAGTGGATAGTCCGGCTGGGGTTTGGAAGTGTGTTGGAGGGTCACATTTCTGGAGACCCAACACTGTGGAAAGTAATGCTAGGGCCGCAGACAGTAAGGATGAGGAGGGGTGCTGGGTAATGGAGGGTGGTAGCAGAATCTGGAGGAGGAGGAAGGGGATCAGGAGGGATGGACAAAAGTTCAGGGTAGAGTCAGGCAGTACAGCCCCAGGGAACATCCGCAGGTTACAATATCAAATAGGTTCAGTGCGTTAGAGTCAGCAGCTGAAAGTGACGGGGAAGAGGTTCAGCATTTAGTGGTTGGGGACTCAAGGGTAAGGCCCTTAAGGCGAACATTCTGTGGGAAGAGGGACAGATGTATAGTCAAACCAGAGGCAAAAGTAGCTGATATGGGCCCTGTCGTTGAGGCAGAACTTGGTAGGAGTAGCCCGGAGACAGTTATACTACAGGTGGGGGTGAACAACATAGGACCTAGGCAGAGTGTGAGAATAGTAGCGGAGTACCGGAGCCTGCTGCAGAGGTTGAAGGAGTCCAGGAAACCAGTCATTGTGACTGGCATCCTCCCTCGCTGTGGAGCCAGTGAGGAGTGGTACTCGAGAGCTCTGTCTGTGAACAGCTCAGTTAAGAACTTATGTTCAGCTATGGGGCTTAGTTATGTAGACTTATGGGATCAGTTCTATGAGTGGCGTAGATACTATATGAAGGATGGGCTTCACTTATCGGATGAGGGGGCAAGGGCTTTGGGAGATGCCTACAGAAGTGTCATTCAGGGAAATTAGGTAGGAGGGGGGGGGGGGGGGGGGGGGGGGGGGGGGGGGGTTCGGGGACGCTAGTACCAGGGCATCAGGAAGTAAGCATTGGTAGAAGTTCATGTCGGAATAGGACAGTAGATCATAATTCCCTCAGAATTAGTAGAGTCAGCTCAAAGTATAAGATCCCATCTGTGTTGCTGAATGCCCAAAGTATTAGGTCTAAATTTGATGAGTTTGAGTGTTATGTTGCCCTTGAAAAGCCTGATATCATTTGTGTAACCGAGACATGGGTTAGTGAGGGGTATAATAGGGATAGGCTACAGGATTTCGAGTTGCAAGGGTATAACATGTTCTCATACTGCAGAGAATCACGGCAGGGGGGCGTAGTGTTTGTATATGTAAATAGCTTGTACTGCACTATTAGAGTTGATGATTCTAGTAAAGTAAAAGAAGTAGAATCAATCTGGCTTGACATTACAATTGGTACAGGGAACAGAGGAAGGTTGAGGATAGGTGCATTTTACAGACCAGGGAATCTTCCAAGGAACTCCCAAGCTGAAACAGACCAAGATATTTGTGAGGAAATACGTAGGAACTTTCGGGCTCAGTGTCTTATTATGGGAGATTTTAACTTAAGAGAATACGAAAGTATAGCAGAGGAAACAAATGAGTGTAGGTTGTATAGGCAAATCTTTGAAGAGGAGCTTTTCATGCATCAGTTTGTAACAGAGCCAACCAGACATTGCTCCATTCTAGACCTTGTATTCTCAGACAACAGTGATCTAGTTAGTGACATAAGTATTTGCGAAGGTCTAGGAACCAGTGATCACAATATGGTTAAATTCAATATCTCATCAGAAATGAGGCCCAAAGATAACCTTATTATGGTTCCAAACTTCAGCCGGGCTGATTTTGATGGCATTAAAAATGACCTCGCACAGATAAAATGGAACGTTGAGTTGGCAGGTCTAGATGCATGTGAGGCCTGGAATGTTTTCAAAGCTAGATTAAGCCAAATTCAGAATCGGCATATACCCCTCAGGCACAAACGTAACAGAACCAAGGGCAAACCAGTTTGGCTTACCCCAGAAGTAAGGAGTGCTATACAAGCTAAAAAAAGTGCATTTGGCATTTTGAAGGGATCTTCACTAGATATAAATCAGAAGGCTTACCAGAATGCAAGAAATTCAGTTAAGAAAAAGGTCAGAGCAGCTAAAAGGGCAAAGGAACCTGATTTAGCTAGACATTGTAATGCAGATAGTAAGAAGTTCTTCAGTTTTTATAAGTTCAGTACAGTTTCCAAAAATATAGGTCCATTTAAGGTAGATGATGCGTTAGTTAGCAAGGACAGTGAAATGGTTGAAGTGCTTAATGATCAGTTTCAATCTGTCTTTACTATCGAGGACCAGAGTAGTATTGCAGCACTTCAGCCTGAGCCAGAGACAGAGGAAACTATAGGAGAGCTAGGTGGCATAAGTAGTGAACTTGTTCTAGAATATCTAAAGAAAGTAAGGTCTAACAAGGCAGAAGGACCTGATGAAATCCATGCTAGACTTTTAAGAGAATCTGAAAGGGAGTTGTCGGTTCCATTAGCCATAATATTTTCTAAATCACTCGCAGATAGTAAAATTCCACTTGATTGGAAAAGAGCAAATGTTGTTCCTATTCATACAAAGGGAGATAGAAGTAAAGAGGAAAACTATAGACCGGTTAGTCTGACCTCATTAGTCTGCAAGGTGCTTGAATCAATCATCAAAGATAAGATTGTTGAATTCTTGGAGCAAAATGAACTCATCAAGGATACACAGCATGGCTTTAGGAAGGGCCGTTCTTGTTTAACTAATCTTCTGGAGTTTTTGGATGTTGCAACAGATAGCTTTGATCAGGGTAAACAGCTAGATGTAGCTTTTCTTGATTTCAGTAAAGCATTTGACAAAGTCCCCCATACATGACTGGGGTTGCAACTTAAAATTCATGGGATCAGGGGCAAGATTCTGGATTGGATAGAAACGTGGCTTTCAGGACGCCAGCAAAGGGTTATATTGAATGGGTGCCAATCACAATGGAAGGAGGTTCTCAGTGGGGTTCCACAGGGCTCAGTTCTGGGCCCATTGCTTTTTATAATATTTGTGAATGCAATTGAGAACAGTATAGACAGCAAAGTCTTGAAATTTGCAGACGATCTAAAAGTTGTCAGGATTATTAGAGGAAAACATGATCAGGATGTTTTTCAATCAGATCTGGACAAGCTAGTTGAGTGGTCTGAAGCATGGCAGATGAAATTCAATTTGAGTAAATGTAAGATTATGCACGCTGGACGGGTTAGCAGTAAACATAGGTATGAAATGGGTGGGCAGAAAATGGAGCAGATTGAAAAGGAAAGAGATTTAGGTGTCGTGGTAAACAATAGACTATCAGCGTCAGACCAGGTTGTAGAAGCTAGGAAAAGGCACTTAGAATGCTAGGGGCCATTCACAGAAATGTTTCCTACAAGAGTGAAAAGGTAATAACAAAACTGTATTGTGCATTCGTTAGACCGCATTTGGAGTATTGTGTACAAGCCTGGTCTCCAACATATGAGAAAGATTGCTGGTTGTTAGAAAGAGTTAAAAAAGGGCAACAAAAATGGTTAATTGTCTTGGTAGTTTACCTTATGAAGATAGATTAAAGAAATTGGGTATGTTTTCACTTAGATATAGAAGGTTAAGAGGAGATCTAGTTGAAGTCTTCAAATTTGTAAATGGTCAGCATTCTGGATATTTAAAGGGAATGTTTGAGTTCAATAGGGAAAATCGAGGTAGAGGTCATCAGCATAAACTCATTATGAAACAAAGTAGGACTAGGTACGACAGACATTTTTCAGTAGAAGGGTTGTAGGACATTGGAATGTGCTACCAGGGGATGTCGCTGATGTAGTGACACTTGCTTCCTTCAAAATTAGATTAGATAAATACTTTACAGAGAAGGGATTAGTTCATAAATACTCGTGGGATTAGCCTTCTTTTATGCAGGTAGAGTAAGGTGATTTGAAGGGGCGAGACTGGTGGAGGAGGGGGGGGGGGGGGTGCAACCTCGGATGGGCCCAAGAGGCTCTTTGTTGCACTTTTCTTTAATGTCTTTATGTCTAAGGTCAGGTTACATAAGGTCAACATTTGAACTTGATTAATGTAGGTAAAAAGTCATGTTTCTAGACCAGTTTTGTCTAACAAATAAAGTTGTGGTATTTATTTGCCTGTATCTGGTAAATACAAGTCATAAAATGCAATGAAACAACGTAATGAGTTAATCGTACATGGCAACCATAAGTCAGTCAAAAATACATATTTTACTTTGAAATTTGGTGTGGGTATCGTTCATACTTGGTTATCCAATATATATTCCGTTTTTTTATTAACATCTTTGAAAATTTATATTTTGTGGAATTTTTCCTAAACAAATCATTTTTTGTTGTCAAAAACTACAACAAAAATGCAAATCCGAGATAACCATTTTGAAGAGAATGTCATTGTCTTTCATTTGTCGTTTTTATTCGCAATTTGCCTTACAACTCGATTTCCTACGGTTTGTCAAACATTTATCGTTTTCCCACACAAAAAAAATGGCATGACCTGACGTCACTAAAACGTTATTATCTCCCAAACAACTTCACCAATTGTAATGACATGTTGAGAGAAGACGTAAAATGGATGCAACATAAGGTACGGAACGTTTCACGTCGATATCTGGCATAGTGTTCAAGTTATTGAGAAATCCGGGAGGGGGCAGAGTCACGACGCCCCTCTGGCCAGTGACGGCGCCACTCCTGCCGAGTGAGGACGCTCCCCCGGCCAGTAACGGTACTTTTGTGGCCAGTGACGGCGCCCCCGGCCAGTGAGGGCGTCCCCTGCCATAGACGACGGCGCCTCTCCGGCCCGTAACAGCGCCCCTCCGGCCAGTGACGGCGCCCCCTCCGGCCAGTGAAGGCGCCCCCTCCGACCAGTGACGGCGCCTCTCCGGCCAGTGACCACGCCCCTCCGGCGAGTGACAGCGCCTCTCCGGCTAGTGACGGCGCCCCTCCGGCGAGTGACGGCGCCCTCCGACTAGTGACTGCCTCTCTTCGGCGAGTGACGGCACCCCTCCGGTCAGTGACTCTCCTTCCGCACGGTGCGGAAGGAGAGGCGCCCCCCCCCCTGCAAAATTTCGCCAATATTGGTGGCTGCTCTGTCGATCGGGTGGCGCCCCTCAAGGCAATGACCTGGTCTTTTGTGAAATTCTGCGTACGCCACTGCTTAGGGAGCCATAAGTCAGTCAACACTCAAGATATTGCTTTGGTATTTGGTTTGAGCATCGTCCATACTTAGTTCTCCAATATATATTCCGGCTTTTGCATATGATTTTATATTTTATATGATTTTATGAAGAACAAAATTGGAGAGAAAAAGTAAAAAAAAATCAAAATTTCCAAACATATTCAAAAACCGGAAATGTATTGGAGAACGAAGTATAGACAATACCCAAACCGAATTTCAAAGCAATATCTTTAGTTTTGGTTGACTATGGCTTGATGGTCTGGATTTTGTATTCGACATTTCCAAATATGCACGCGCCACTTTCCCTCCTGCTACCAAAATGCTACAAAATAGAGGACAAAAATAGCGATTTTTTTTTGTGGTCACAAAAAGTTATTTTTCGCAGTCAGTACCCATTTTTCATCGCCAGTTTCAGCGGATTGGGGGGGGGGGCTTTTCTATTGCCGCTCCCGTCGAGCGTGGGATGGGGGGATTTTACCCCTGCCGCCCCCTTGGATCCGCCAGTGCCACCACTCTACCCTCTTCCCCACTCTACCCGTCTCGTACCTGACTGCCCGTCCCTTGCCTCTGGCGGTGCCCAGCTCAGCATGGCCGGGTTTCCAGCGTGGGGCCGCAGCCACCGTCGGCAGGCTGGCATTCGGAGTTGTGCCGCCGTGCTGGGAGGGCGCTGTCGTCAAACGCTGTGAACTGTCCGCCACGTGCGCACGGAATGTGTGAAAACTGAGAGATCGGACGTACAACAACATATTTGCACGACCACCGCCAGCATGGACAGAATAAGGTCAGTACTGGCAAGTTGTCTTCAGACTTTGACGCTTTGACTTTTGCAGGACCACCCACTGCGTGGGTCGATTTGAGACACGACCTGGCGACGTATTTTGAGAAACAGCACACTTCTGACTGCGTTTGGCTCCTACTCTCATAGCGAACATGTACTAGAAGTAGACCTGTAGACCTGTACACTCGCAGGAGGCCATAACAATTTACCCAGACTATTTCGCAGACGTATCACCTGACGTGTCTGGTAATATGAGATCGTGCCCGGGCCGACAGAAGTGAGCCCTAACAAAACCTGCCGCCGGCCGGCTGGTGATATTTTATCGCCTGCAGTGATATTTTATCGCCCGCAGTGACCTAGTAACAGTGCCGAGCTCCAGCCTCGACCAGTCAGCGCTATATTTATAGTGTCTGCCTGAGAGCTAGCGACAAGCTCCATTCCTTGATGGTGGCGGTGGCGGTGGCGGGGGCGGGGGCGGGGGCGGTATCGGCGGGGGCGTGGGCGGTATCGGTGGGGGCGGGGGCGGTATCGGCGGGGGCGGTGGCGGTATCGGTGGGGGCGGGGGCGGGGGCGGTATCGGCGGGGGCGGGGGCGGTATCGGCGGTGACGGCGGCGGTATCGGTGGGGGTGGGGGCGGTATCGGCGGGGGTAGGGGCGGTATCGGCGGGGGCGGGGGGCGGTATCGGCGGTGACGGCGGCGGTATCGGTGGGGGCGGGGGCGGTATCGGCGGGGGTGGGGGCGGTATCGGTGGGGGCGTGGGCGGTATCGGTGGGGGCGTGGGCGGTATCGGCGGGGGTGGGGGCGGTATCGGCGGGGGCGTGGGCGGTATCGGCGGTGACGGCGGCGGTATCGGCGGGGGCGGTGGCGGTATCGGCGGGAGTGGGGGCGGTATCGGCGGGGGCGGGGGCGGTATCGGCGGGGGCGGGGGCGGTATCGGCGGGGGTGGGGGCGGTATCGGCGGGAGCGGGGGCGGTATCGGCGGGGGTGGGGGCGGTATCGGCGGGGGTGGGGGCGGTATCGGCGGGGGCGGGGGCGGTATCGGCGGGCGCGGGGGCGGGGTGGTGTCGGCGACAGTGCTGGCGTGCCGGTATGTCTGGTACCGATCGACTCTGGAAGGGTGGTGTTTATCTGGTGTGACAGGCGGCAGCTTCAGACAGAGCGTTGTTGAGGGATGCAGTTCCGCCGGCTTGCCACTGATGTGATGGTTTCGCCGGCATGCCACTGATGCATAGCGCTGTTTCATGCTGCTGGGAGGGACACGGAACAGAACGGAACGGAACAGAACAGAACAGAACAGAACAGAACGGAACGGAACGGAACGGAACGGAACGGCACGGAACGGAACGGCACGGAACGGAACGGAACGGAACGGAACGGAACGGAACGGAACGGTACGGAACGGAACGGGACGGCACGACACGACACGACACGGAACGGGACGGGACGGGACGGAACGGAACGGGACGGAACGGAACGGAACGGAACGGAACGGAACGGAACGGAACGGAACGGAACGGAACGGAACGGAACGGAACGGAACGGAACGGAACGGAACGGAACGGAACGGAACGGAACGGAACGGAACGGAACGGAACGGTACGGTACGGTACGGAACGGAACGGAACGGAACGGGACGGCACGACACGACACGGAACGGGACGGAACGGGACGGAACGGGACGGAACGGGACGGAACGGGACGGAACGGGACGGAACGGGACGGAACGGGACGGAACGGGACGCACTGGAACGGAAGGGACAGGACAGGCGTGACGGGAGAGGACGGAACGCAACGCAACCGAGCATGACAGGAAAACAATATGAGCATATGGCTCTAAAACAAGTATTCCACCGCCCCTACCCCCACGCTGCGCACCCATGGTTCACCAACCTTCTCGCTGGCCCTGAACGGGCTAACGATGCCCCGGAACTGAACAGGCCGAGTTGGCTGCCCGCCCAGCACCCATCCTGCTGTCTGAACAGCCGGCATACCTGCCTGGCGCTGACAGAAGACTATCAGACCGGGGTAACGCCAGCTAACTCCAGCACCCGCCCTCCGGCTCGCCCCTCCAGCCCACCCCTCCAGCCCGCCCTCCAGCCCGCCCCTCCGGCCCACCCCTCCGGCCCACCCCTCTGGCCCACCCTCCGGTCCGCCCCTCTAGCCCGCCCCTCCGGCCCACCCCTCCGGCCCACCCCTCTGGCCCGCCCCTCCGGCCCGCCCCTCCGGCCCGCCCTCCGGCCCGCCCCTCCGGCCCATCCATCAGGCCCGCCCCTCCGGTCCGCCCCTCCGGCCCACCCCTCCGGTCCGCCCCTCCGGCCCACCCCTCCGGCCCGCCCCTCCGGCCCGCCCTCCGGCCCGCCCTCCGGCCCGCCCCTCCGGCCCATCCATCAGGCCCGCCCCTCCGGCCCACCCCTCCGGTCCGCCTCTCCGGCCCACCCCTCCGGTCCGCCCCTCCGGCCCGCCCCTCCGGCCCATCCATCAGGCCCGCCCCTCCGGCCCGCCCCTCCGGCCCACCCCTCCGGTCCGCCCCTCCGGTCCGCCCCTCCGGCCCACCCCTCCGGCCCACCCCTCCGGTCCGCCCCTCCGGCCCACCCCTCCGGTCCGCCCCTCCGGTCCGCCCCTCCGGCCCACCCCTCCGGCCCACCCCTCCGGTCCGCCCCTCCGGCTCGCCCCTCCGGCCCACCCCTCCGGTCCGCCTCTCCGGTCCGCCCCTCCGGCAAAACCCCTCCGGTCCGCCCCTCCGGTCCGCCCCTCCGGCCCGCACCTCCGGCCCGCCCCTCCGGTTCGCCCCTCCGGCCCACCCCTCCGGTCCGCCCCTTCGGTCCGCCCCTCCGGCCCGCCCTCCGTCCCGCCCCTCCGGCCCACCTCTCCGGTCCGCCCCTCCGGCCCGACTCTGTGGTCCGCCCCTCCGGCCCACCCCTCCGGTCCGCCCCTCCGGTCCGCCCCTCCGGCCCGCCCCTCCGGCCCGCCCCTCCGGCCCGCCCCTCCAAGAGACAAACTGAAGTTCTTGGATCGCATGACGCGTCAAGACGTCTGTAGCTTGTCAGGCATGTGGGGGTGGCGGGGGGGGGGGGGGTACCAGGAGTCTGATCCGGAATTTACCGACCTAACAGGGTAGTGTTTAGCCACCACGTTCATTTGCAGTGAGGCGGTATGTTGGGCCAGCGCGTTGGCCGAACACATGGTGGTCCTGGGCGGCTGGCTCGCTGACATGGTGGTCCTGGGCGGTCCGGTTGGCTCGCTGACGTGATGGTCCTGAACACGTGGTGGTCCTGAACACGTGGTGGTCCTGGGCGGTCCGGTTGGCTCGCTGACGTGATGGCTGAGACAGAAGTCGGTGGTAGCAATCAATACCTGTTCTGGCGGGAGGTTTTAGCGACTTGTGGTCGGTGACGTAGACCAGGATGTGTGACATTGAAAGGTTGTTTGAGTGGATGTTTTGACCATCCGACCGCAGTTGTCAATTGAAACACGGCTCACAGCACAGCAAAATACAGCAGAGTACAGCACAGCACTGCACCAGGGGCGGATCTAGCCGTGTTTTTTCGGGGGGGGGGGAATTCAGTGGAGTATTTCCAAAAAGTTGTTGAGCGGGGGGGGGGGGGGGGGGGGGGTAGCAGGACAGTCAGCCGTCAACGAGAAGTTGTTGACGGGGAGGGGGGGGGGGGGACATATTCTACCCCTTGTTATCTTCCGAACCGATAACTGCAGTGAGATGCGCAAGGCGGCAATCGAAATCTCTTAATGAAATGCATCTAAAGCATACGCGAAACTTTCAAAATAAGGTCACATGTCTGGTCACGGTCAGGTCAAAATCGAGGTATTTGGGTTGATGGCCCATACATTCCATTTCAAGCCTTAGATTGCGACATTATGGCACAAAGTGCTCTCAGATGTATAATACATCTCCCGCATAAGCGAAATTGAGATTGTAATAAAAGGTCAAGGTCAACGTCAGGTCACAAAAGGTCACTATTGGCAGGAGGTCTACGAAAGTCATGCGACACATGTTTTATGGGTTATCTTACACGTATAATTTGATAGTAGTAGCCATGTTCACACCCTGACCCCATATAATGGCCCTTCCGTGAAGTTCTGGTCCAGGTCAGGTCGCAAAAGGTCAAAATTTGAAATTGATTAATCTAAATAAAAACAAAATGTTTCTAGACCAGTTTTGTCTCAGAAATACAGTTGTGGCATTTATTTGTTTGTATCTAGTCAGCAAAGCCATACAATGCAATTTCAAACATGACGTCATGAGTAACTCATACTTGGGAGCCATAAGTCAGTCACAAATAAAGATATTGCTTTGCAATTTGGCGTGGGTATCGTTCATACTTTCCTTTCCAATATTGATTCCGTTTTTGTAATATCTTTGAAAATTTTGGTTTTGTGGAAATTCTTCCGAAAAAAACAGTTTTTATTTTTGGGGGTGAACAACCAAAAAGTCGACAATCCGAGATTACCAGTTTGAAGGGAATGGCATTCCCTTTCTTTTGACGTTTGTATTTACATTTTGCTTCAAAACTCGATTTTCTACGATTTTTCCAACATTTACCTTTTTTTCTCCACCAAAAATGGCATGACATGACGACACTAGAACGTTATTACCTCCCAAACTACTGCACTAATTTTAATATAATTTTGTGGGAAGACGTAGAATTGATGCAACATAAGGTACTTAAATTTTCACGCTGATATCTATAATAGTTTTCAAGTTAGTGAACAAATCCGGGGGGCGTGGCAGATTCTGCCTTCCCCTCCAGCGGTGCGCGGGTTAACCCGTCAGCAACTGTACGTTCGGGCGTTTTTTGTTTGGGGGCAAATCATGGTTTCAGGACCTGGGGGGGGGGGGGGGCATGGCCCCTTGCCCCTCCCCCTGGATCCGCCCCTGCATGGCACAGCACAGCACAGCACAGCACAGCACAGCACAGCTCAAGGGTGGATCCAGGTTGGTTTTAATTCCATTTTAAATGCACTAGGAAGTGAAATCTGGTGAGTTCTCGGAATGATGTCCGACTTTCTTGGATTTGGCACCACTACAATTGTTGGTGATTCTAGTGACTCAGCCGAGACGGCAGACATCGGGACATGACGACAATGTTTGGTTTGGTCCGGGTCTTGGCGATCTCTGTTGAAAGTTGCATTGTATCAAGAGCTAGGTGCTGTTTCTTGCACCAGATACACCCAGAGTTGATTTGGGAGGAATACTGTTTGGCTGTGCGATAGCGGTTTGAGCACAAGAGCACTGTACCTACCTAACCTACGGAACAATATGCCCTTGATTCTAAGAACATATGTGTGTAATGTATATGCATTATGCATCCTTACGTCTGTCTGAACAACTGTCTCAAGGTGTGTTTACTGCTCAGTCCAGTCCACACCATGCATTGCGCAACATTCTTCTGAAAGTGGCAGGGGCAGATGATGGACGTTAATGGACGTTGGACGTTGATGGACGTTGTTGTGTTTCTTTAACTGCTTATTTATTCGGTCACATAGTTCCAGGTAATTGTTGAGTGTCGTGTACCAAACGATACAGTAGAATCTGCTATCGTAATCACACTGTGTGCTTCGAGCTATAGGCAAAACGTAAGGTACGTATGGACAATTCCAGGACAAATCACCAAGGTAGGGGGGAAATGTATACCACACCCCCTTCGATTTTTCTTCAAAGTGGTGTATGGGGTTATTTTGGTCGCTGATTTCGTTTCTTGAATGTGTATGGTCGTAAGGTTACGGGGTCACAAGATACAGGCCAGTGAAAATTCAGGTCAAGGTCAAACATGCAACTACGTTTGTTTTTTATCTCCAAGATAAACATAGATATCAGGGCAAAACTATATATCATTAAAGAGAGGAAGAAACAAAGAATATGATGGCACAAGTTACCTCCTAATGCCAAAATTTGACAATTCGACCTGATGACCTTCAAGTCAGGTCAAGGTCAAACCATGTTTGCCCGCTTCGATTTGTTTGTATTTACGCAAAGGTTTGTTCATTCAGTTGGTAACACGCATGCACAATTTCGCGTGGCAACTGAAACTCCTTGGCGGTCAACGGGGTGCATATGTCATGACCTCATTTTCCCAGCGAGTTTACGAATTTCGGTATTCCGGTATTTCGGTAAGTGGTGCGCAATGCCGTCGCATCGGATGTCCATCAGAGGACGATACGAATTATGTATATTATTTACAATTTTTGTTGTTCGATTTATTTATATTTATTTGTATTTCAATGAGAAATTAACCCGCGCCGTGCCGAGGGGGGGGGGGGCGTTTAGAAGCCCACTATGTTTTTTCAAAGATAGAGGAAAAACGGTGCCGCGCATCGCCGCCGTTTCTGGCACAGCTGTTCGGGCATCAATGACCCACATTGTGTAAAATTCTTGACCTCGAGTCATCTTAGGTCAGGTCACCAGGCCAGGTCACGTGACCCCACCTCCAAAAACGTTTGCCGTCATACCACAGCGACAGTTTCTGGCCGATTGTTTTCAAATTTACAGTATTTCATAAGATTATAGGTACCTACAATTTGTTTATCTCGGATTTGTGTATATCTGACCTAAGGTCGGGTCAATTTCGTGACCTACACATTATAAGTCAATGGGGGAAATATTAAAATGCTTCCTGTTCCGAGGATACGCATCATATCAGTCCAAATCCTTCTAGAAAATGTTATCATAAGTCATTTTTGATGATCCAAATGCAATTTTTGTTCAGTGATCCCTACAGAGTCAACCGAGGTCATCCGAGGTCACCAATACCTTTTTGTAAATACCTCTCGACAGAATCAAAATAGAGAAGTAAAACCGGTACCAATGTGTTTATCTCGTCGATACACATTCACAATATGCAACATGACCTACTTGGGTCACCACTTGACCTTGACCTGAGGTCAAATTGTTTAAGTTGACTTGACCTGGTCAAAAGGAATATGATTCGAAGCGCCTTGGCAAGGGAAACACGATTGCGTCAACATTATTGCCCTATCTTTATTTGGTAAAAAGTTATTTGTGAAAAACTATTTTGCCAAAAAAATGCCTTTTGACCTTTAATGACATTTGGAGTCTAAGCTATTGACCTGAGCTAAAATTTGAGGACACCAAGTGCGATTGCATGTTTCCAGAGCTTTCGATTGCGTTTTTTAGTTTATTCTTAGCTATCATAGTTCCCGAGATATTGTGGGGGTGGGGGTGGGGGTTCGAAGCGAAGTCCTAAAACTGGAATATCTGACCTTTGATGACCTCTGGTGGCCTCAATATTGACCTGATCCAAAAACGATGAAATAAAAAAAATAGTTTAAGTAGTTTCAAAATAATTTTTGACGAGCTTTCAAAAGTTTGTCTTCGTTTTTTGTCTACGTCCCATAGGAGCCGGGTTCTAGAGGGCACGCCCCCCCCCCCCCCCCGGCACGGAGATGGTGGCGCCGAGCACCGGCACGGCGCGGGTTAATGTCATAAGTGTATTCGATAGGACATGTGCTTTCAAATGATGCCCATATTGCTTACATTTGGAGAAAACCGAAATTCGTAAACTCGCTGGGCAAATGAGGTCATGACATATGACCCCTGTTGACCCCCAAGGAATTGCAGTTGCCACGCGAAATCTTGCATGCATGTTACCAATTCAATGAACAAACTTTTGTGTACATTAATAAAACAAATCGAAGCAGGCAAACATGGTTTGACGTTGACCTGACTTCAAGGTCATCAGGTTATATTGTCAAATTTTGACTTTAGGGGGAGCTTTTTATGCCATCATATCCTTTGTTTCTCCCTCTCTCTAATTATATGTAGTTTTGCCCTGATATGTATTTTTGATGTTTGACATTGACCTATATTGTCGCTAACCTGTATCTTGTGACCCCGTAACCTGACGACATTACAAATTCAAAAATCGACATCAGCGCCCAGAATAACCCCATACACCATTTTACAGCGAAATCTGAGAGGGTGTGGTTACCATACATTGGTGATCTGTCCTGGAATTGCCCATATATGACCTGCCTCATGCTAGGTCTATATCCTCATTATGACCGTCATAACTACGATTAATTGACGCGTTTCAAAGTTGCTGTTGTTGTCATTACCACTATAAGGGCCGTGACCAGAGTTCGTCACGGGCCGGGCTGGCCCTATGGGCCATGGTCCGGGCCTGGGCCGGGTCTCAACTTTAAGGAAATCACCGGGCTCTGGTTGGGCCTGGGCTGAGAATGTTAAAGTGATGCGCGCAAGCTCAGGTCAGAGCTTACCGAGAACTAGCAGTTCACTTCCACAGCAACACACTGTTGCTGTGGCTGTGTTTTTTTTGTTAGCATAGTTAATTCATTGTTTCACATGTATAGTATACAAGTAAATATGTTATGATAATGATTGCACATTTTGTGAAAATAATGATATGCTTAATCTGAACGGGCCAGACCGGGCTTGGGCCTCAAATTTATGAATTTGATCGGGCCTGGTCCGGGCTTGGGCTTGGTGTTCATGGGCCGGGCCGGGCAGAGCTGGGGGTTGGTGGGCCCGTGACGAACACTGGTCGTGACCTGTGACTGCTGACGAAAAGCAAACTGTGCCGTCAGTGTTTTGGTTTGTCTGAAGGCAAACTGTTGAGGGAGTTGTTTTGATGTAAGCTCGATGGCCAGAACGTTGCATACGACACAGCGAAGATCCAGTAAGGCTGTACGGATGTGGTGGTGAGGCACGGGAGGTAGTGAGTGGCTGATGGTATTGGGTACTGGGTGAAGAATGCCGGACTCGTATGTCGTAAACTGAGAGGTCAAACGCAGGGTGACCATGTGCAGTTGATGTTTTTATCTTTCGTTCAGGGTTCAGAGTGTTCAGAGTAGCAATAAAGTTTTATAGCGCCGGTGTTCTGCATGGTTATAGCCGTTTGTATTTGGAAAAGTTCAGACTTTCACTAACCGATTCATATGCAACAGAAAGAAAGAAGGCGGAACATACAACGTAAGAGATCATGTGAGTTTAAATTGCATGGAATGCTCTGAAATGTTTATCATTTTCGAATAGGTCGCATCAAAATGGTTCAAGTGTTTTGTGCTTGACTAAGCGACGATCACTTCGAGACATGTCATGTTATGTGGCTGATTTTCCCCCGAGTCACCGAACGATTTTCATGTTGCAGGCTAATAAAGTGCAGATATTTTGAGCGACATCTGTGTATCGGCAGAGGCGGCCTCGTGTGTCAGAACATATTAGGGACTTACCCAGCATATTCGGCGCAGCATCTGTCCTGCGACATTATGTAATTAAATATCTGAAAGGTTGTCGTGGCGTTAACTGGCTTACTTAGAGAACACACAGTGGCTCCATGGCTTTATTTTAAATTAACAATCTATGTTTCCATATTCGTTTTTTTGCGAACCCAAAAATGTCCTTCCGGTGCTTAAATGGCGCTAGGCTTCATAAATCATGTGCAATGTGCATGTCTGCAAGGTAAAAATACCTAGAACGATGACATCATGCCAATGGCCTTCATGTACCGACATCGATACTGTATTGTTTTATCGCAACATCTCAACATCAGAGCTGTCGTTGAGCTGACACACGCTGGCATACTACCCGTAGAGCGGACATATTTGGCCGCAGCCTCTTGTTATCATACCCAGCGTGGGTAGAAGGGATGCAGCGCAATCCTTGTCTACCGATGTCCTGCAGGGATTCCGTACCGGCCGATTTGGTGTGCTTGAGTTCAACCGATCCAGACACTCGGTGTGTTTGAGTTAAACCGATGCAGACACTCATCCATCTTTCTAATGAGCTGCCAAAGCCCGTCAGCGCCCTGAGTCATGGTCACTGTTGACCTGGCTCAGGAATCGTCTGGATGGGGGGTCTCGTTCCGACTATGTCCCCCCCCCCTACCCGCCCACACAGCCACTACCGCCCTCCCGCCACCAACGCCGCCGCCGAAAGCGTCTCGAGGCAAATATACTGCGGTTTGTTCTCTGACGTGCCAACGCCGCCACCGCCGCCTCCGGCGTTACCGCCACCGCCTCCGCTACCGCCTACTCGTCGGTATGATCCATCAATTATACCGTCGTTGTCACCGTTCGTGCATACCAGTGATCATGACGACATCACAATTGTGACGACATTCGCCGTCTTAACGATGACGTCACCTTAAGATCAGACAGTGACGTCACTTGCTAGACTGATCAGCATGAAACCAGACGGCGGTGACGTATCTGAAACAGCCAGTATCTGAAATGACAGGTATGACTGAATGACTGAAATGACAGGTATGCCGTGTCGTCATATTTGAAATGGCAGGTATGCCGTGTCGTCATATCTGAAATGGCAGGTATGCCGTGTCGTCATATCTGAAATGGCAGGTATGCCGTGTCGTCATATCTGAAATGGCAGGTATGCCGTGTCGTCATATCTGAAATGGCAGGTATGCCGTGTCGTCATATCTGAAATGGCAGGTATGCCGTGTCGTCATATCTGAAATGGCAGGTATGCCGTGTCGTCATATCTGAAATGGCAGGTATGCCGTGTCGTCATATCTGAAATGGCAGGTATGCCGTGTCGTCATATCTGAAATGACAGGTATGCCGTGTCGTCATATCTGAAATGACAGGTATGCCGTGTCGTCATATCTGAAATCACAGGTATGCCGTGTCGTCATATCTGAAATGACAGGTATGCCGTGTCGTCATATCTGAAATGACAGGTATGCCGTGTCGTCATATCTGAAATGACAGGTATGCCGTGTCGTCATATCTGAAATGGCAGGTATGCCGTGTCGTCATATCTGAAATGGCAGGTATGCCGTGTCGTCATATCTGAAATGGCAGGTATGCCGTGTCGTCATATCTGAAATGACAGGTATGCCGTGTCGTCATATCTGAAATGGCAGGTATGCCGTGTCGTCATATCTGAAATGGCAGGTATGCCGTGTCGTCATATCTGCAATGACAGGTATGCCGTGTCGTCATATCTGAAATGGCAGGTATGCCGTGTCGTCATATCTGAAATGACAGGTATGCCGTGTCGTCATATCTGAAATGACAGGTATGCCGTGTCGTCATATCTGAAATGACAGGTATGCCGTGTCGTCATATCTGAAATGACGGTATGCCGTGTCGTCATATCTGAAATGACAGGTATGCCGTGTCGTCATATCTGAAATGACAGGTATGCCGTGTCGTCATATCTGAAATGACAGGTATGCCGTGTCGTCATATCTGAAATGGCAGGTATGCCGTGTCGTCATATCTGAAATGGCAGGTATGCCGTGTCGTCATATCTGAAATGGCAGGTATGCCGTGTCGTCATATCTGAAATGACAGGTATGCCGTGTCGTCATATCTGAAATGGCAGGTATGCCGTGTCGTCATATCTGAAATGGCAGGTATGCCGTGTCGTCATATCTGCAATGACAGGTATGCCGTGTCGTCATATCTGAAATGGCAGGTATGCCGTGTCGTCATACATTGCCTACTCACAACACGCAATCAATGCCTACTCACAGTCAGACACAGTCCGTCATACAATGCCTACTCACTTACAGCACACATCGCGCAGCTTCTATACTGCATTCAATCTTGAATGCATTCAATATTGCATTAAATCTTAAATCCTTGCATTAACACTCGCACTGGACGGGAGGGAGGGGGGGGGGGGGGGCGAAATCCGCCCACCCCTCCTGTTTTTGTGTGAATATCTCCTGATTGTACTTCCTGATCGATATGCATCATTTTTGGTATACCTGCTAAAAAAATAAACGGCGCGTCATCTAAAGTAAGAAAAATTAAAATCCGTCGTACTGTTTTTGAGTTATAGGCCATCAAGGTAAAAATAAACTCAAAATGTCTCAAAAATGACCGCAATGAAATGCTGATATGTAAATGACCTGAGGTCAAATGCAACTTTTATCATCCCTACTGTATCATTAGACTTTCCAACAAATCATTTAATCCCATT
>JAXIVJ010014622.1:25000-33880 GCA_036785665.1 Chirona hameri
TGTCCTCGTCAGCTGCCGCAGATGCTGTTCAGCCCAGCTCAAAACTCAGCTCAACTCAGCTCAGCTCAGCTCAGCTCAGCTCAGCTCGGCTCAGCTCGGATCAAGTAGGTATATAAGATCCAACGGTGCCGATCAATACACTATGCGTGAGATGGCAACTACATTGCACTCGAACTTGGCGAAACCAATGCAATAATAAGTGGAACGGTCGGGGCGGTGTGACACAAATTACGAGAAGCACGTTTGTGATTTATGTATCCATGATGAAATTTTACATTTTTCCCAGCTTAACAATGAGCAATATTTGTAATGTTTCAGGCTATTCACAGGTTGAATTTCAGGGTGAATGTTTTAGGCTTTAGGACAGGTTGAACTCATATTTTAACACGCCCCCTGGAGGGCCTCTGCAAATTACATGCACTGGAGGGTGGGGGGTCGGATTCCGCCCCCCTAAGATCTCGGCCGCCATAAGAGATACAATAACATTTGTTTTCATTTATAATAATGTAATAACACAAATGTTTTGCTTTTGGTCATTAAAAGCACAAAAAAACGCAATTTCAAAATACGACGTCATGAGTTGCTCATACTTAGGGAGCCATAAGTCAGTCAAAAATATGTATAATAATATGATGGCATTAAAAAAAAAATTGTGTGCGTCAAAAACCAAAATTGTCACAAATCCGAGATAGCCATTTTGTAGCCCTTGCTATTTGCTATCTTTTACATTTTTCTCAAAATCTGGTATTTGTACGGCCTTCTAAAGTGCAGCTGATTTTTGGGTCAAACTCTTGTGTAGTGACGTCACTAAATTCGCTATATGTATCTCGAAAACAAATTTGCGAAATTGCTTCATTTTTGCACAGAAGACGTGAAATGTATGTAGGAGAAGGTACTTGAAGTTTCACGTCGATAGCGCTATTGGTTTTTGAGCTATTGCTAATTGAAAGTTCGTCAGGGGGGGGGGGGCGAAAAACGCCCCCCAGCCAATGGCGGGTTAAGGTGACGTGCCGTTCATTTTTAGGCAGGTACACCAAAAATTATACACATCGACCGGCAAAATCAAGAGATATTCACAACAACAAAACACACAGGAGGGGTGGGCGGACCCCCCCCCCCCCCCTCCACTGCGCTTGTTAAAAGAACGGAACACATCAACAGGCTCACGTCGGGCCAGTGCTAGAGGATGGAGGAAATGCGGGACAACTGCTTTGAGTAAGCAGGTATCTTACTGAAACCGTAACAATACAACCCCATGAAAGCCAAGCCGACAAACTTGAGCCAATGATCACAGAACAGAGGTCAGACTGAAACGGTGACTACACTCTCCGCTCACCGACACTCATACCGAGAGGAAGGTACTCCACGGTTCCCACAAACAACGAGCTACTGATGAGGCTGTCACAAACAACGAGCTACTGATGAGGCTGTCACAAACAACGAGCTACTGATGAGGCTACCCACTGTCACAAATAACGAGCTACTGATGAGGCTACCCACTGTCACAAACAACGAGCTACTGATGAGGCTACCCACTGTCACAACCAACGAGCTACTGATGAGGCTACCCACTGTCACAAACAACGAGCTACTGATGAGGCTACCCACTGTCACAAACAACGAGCTACTGAGGAGGCTACCCACTGTCACAAACAACGAGCTACTGATGAGGCTACCCACTGTCACAAACAACAAGCTACTGATGAGGCTACCCACTGTCACAAACAGCGAGCTACTGATGAGGCTCCCACTGTCACAACCAACGAGCTACTGATTAGGCTCCCACTGTCACAACCAACAAGCTACTGATGAGGCTACCCACTGTCACAAACAACGAGCTACTGATGAGGCTGTCACAAACAACGAGCTACTGATGAGGCTACCCACTGTCACAAACAGCGAGCTACTGATGAGGCTCCCACTGTCACAACCAACGAGCTACTGATTAGGCTCCCACTGTCACAACCAACAAGCTACTGATGAGGCTACCCACTGTCACAAACAACGAGCTACTGATGAGGCTACCCACTGTCACAAACAACGAGCTACTGATGAGGCTACCCACTGTCACAAACAGCGAGCTACTGATGAGGCTACCCACTGTCACAAACAACGAGCTACTGATGAGGCTACCCACTGTCACAAACAGCGAGCTACTGATGAGGCTACCCACTGGCGGTTCAACTCGAACTGCTGATGACGATTTTGCTTCAGGACATCCATCTCACAGTGATTCAACACAACACCTGTATCTGTACTATTGACGCCTGGGCCTGGCTGTGAACTTAAGTTTGTTGTTAGTTATACATCACTCCGAATGTTTTCAATCAAGCGTTGCGCGGTGACAGATGAAAAATCAAACAAACACACAATATTCATAAGATTATGCTGAAGTCACGAAATATGTAGTACAGTGTTCACTAGACACACTGATCACATTTATTTTATTCCATTTTTCACTGACCACCGATTGAAACTACCGAAACGAAACTAACCGAACCGAAGCGGAATAGAGCACCTGAGACACTGCGATAATCAAAATGGTCGCTCACATTCGCCGGAAGAGCAGTAGACAGCGCCCCAGAGGTACGGTCCCGGCACGGTATAGGAGTAGGAGTGTGGATAGGAGGAGGAGTGGCGGAGGTAGCACGGTATGGAGGAGTGTCTGAGGTAGCACGGTATGTGCCCCCCGGAGGAGGAGTGGCGGAGGTAGCACGGTATGGAGGAGTGGCGGAGGTAGCACGGTATGTGGTGCGTCAGCGGTCCCGTGGACGTATCACTCAGGTGTTTACTCAGGTGCCGGATGTCGGCTAGCTTTGAAGTCTCCGTGCCGGTCTCCAGTGGCGTCGCCACAACATTTTGAGTGGGGGTGGGGTCAGCCATATAGGGCTAATGTTAAAATCCTGCGAATCTGGTGGGCTGGACTCCGGCTGAAGCGATCCTGGGGGCCCGGCCCCCCAGCCGGGGGGGGGGGGGGGGGCCCGGTGGCGACGCCCCTGCCGGTCACCGTACAGCGATGTCCGAGCTCTGTCCGTGGAGAGAAGACGCCGCTGAGCTGTGTTCTGTCTGTGCTAACGAGCGACGCCACAGGAGCGACGCCACAGGAGCGACGCCACAGGAGCGACGCCACAGGAAGGTGCGACGAGCGACGCCACAGGAGCGACGCCACAGGAAGGTGCGGAGATGTTTCAGGGTTTTGAAGTTAGTTGGTACAGAGCGCGGAGTTCATGTCTCGCACTCTGCTGCATTGTGTCTAATAAGTTCATGCTATGCGCCTGTGATCGTTCACCATGCTTCTTTAAAAAACGGGTAAACTAGGGCTGGTGCTACTGCTTAAATAAAAACATTGTGACACAATATGATCTGTGTCGTGGGTCTCCATGCGTGCGTCCGTGAGTGCGTGCTTGATTCGAACACCGTATCGCTACTTCTATTGCAAATGTAGTTAGCAATATGAACTAATCTCCTCAAACGCTTAAAGGGAACGTTTCACCTTTGTATTGTTTTTGAACTGAGATAGCCATTCTCTTTGGCCGTTATTGAGATGTCTAAATTACTAAGGTCATTTTCCCCAAAACTTAACCGTTTTTAAGCAATTTTATTTATATTTTGCCAAATACACCCAGGCTGGTGCAGCCGCTGATTGGCTGACAGCGACTTGATGATAGCGACAAGATTGTTGGTCCTGCGAGGGAGGACGACTTGTATTTATCAAACCTTGGCTGGATTACCGAATACGATGTAAACAACGGCCAACGCGATAGGTTGCGGTCTAAGTTGAAGTTTTTCACGCTGTTTGAAGTCTCAGTTATGGATTGATTGCTTTTTTAAAAATAAATATTGAGCTATCGCAATGCCTCACACTCGTCATTGTGTTCTGTGCATAGTTCCACAATGTTTGTATTTAAGACGCCAGAATTGTCTGAAACGATTGTGCTGCCAATTGTCTGAAACGATTGTGCTGCCAAAATGGCAGCGTAAAGGTTTTCTCTATAGCTCTCTATAGCTCAATAATGACGTCATCATCCCAAATAATAATACAAACTAATTTGTATAAAGTTAAGTAACTTTTCGAGATAAAAAATATCACCATCTTTTCAGCATCACTTACTTCTCATTTTCAACTACAACCAGCGTATATTTGACAACTTTCAGAAAGGTGAAACATTCCCTTTAAAGGGAATATAGTTCACCTTTAACATGGGGTTTTGAACTGAGATAGCAGATTTGTAGAGCAGATCGAAAAGCGGGTTGTGGTGAAATAATTACCTCTCTACGTTAAGTAATTTCGACATGGACTAGTGGGCCCCTTTTAGAAGACGCTGTTTCGTTCCTCGATCGGGGCACGAAACTTGTTTCGGGTCCTCACAACGGTTGTTTACGTTACAAGCAGCCTGCGTATATATGCCTAAAGTCCGTCGTTATTGTGTGCAATAGTTTCCATATCCAAGCTACCATATGCATGACGCCATAATTGTCATGAAGATTTTTTATGGCCATGCAGGAGAAAATAGAAACATGCCCATTTTTCGACGGATATCCATCTATCGTCCAAACAAATGCCATATTCGTCTTTCAGCTTGAAATACCCCATATAGTCAAATTTCAAGACAACTTTCAAGGTGACCTATTCCCTTTTTAAAGGAAACAGTTCACCTTTTCAATGGGGTTTTGAGTTGAGATAGCCAAGCTCAGCAGAGTTCAAAAAGTGTTTGGAGTGCTAGACACGAAGCAATATTGTTACCTCGGTGTATAACACGTGTATCAAGACCATGTTCTCAGATATTGTTCGCCACGCACCGAATGTAAGTGCAAATGCCTTTTCCTGTTCCGTCTGTTAAAGGAAATAGTTCACCTTCAACATGGGTTTTGAACTGAAATAGCAGTTTTGTAGCCCGTGTTGAGAAATCCTTATCTGGAACTTTTCTTGGCTGAAAAGACTCTCCAGCCGAAGATATTTGACTTTTTGGCGAAGGAATACGGCGCATATATGATGTACCGTACCGTCTGAAAGTGCCAGCACTGCCATGGAGCATGCGCAGACCAATAACGCACACCATAAAATCAATAATTTACAACCTTCTGTCCTGAATTGGCGCGATGTAGGACCATTTTTAAACAGAAAAAAAGAAACTGTATTAAAAAATATATTAAAATCGTGTTCTGAAGAAAAAAAATCCGAAGGTGAACTATTTCCTTTAAGGTTTGTTAAATTATTTATGAATTGTATGCGCTTCTGCCGATCTTTTGTGCAAAATACCTCGGCACAACCGTCTGCATGAAGACCGGCCATTGGCCAAAGTTGTCCTCTGGCCCTGTGGGTAGTTGCGAAAACTGAACATCTGATTCCACTCTGGTATTCCACTTTGGTATTCCACTCAATATGATAGCAGGCCTCTACGATAATATCAAAAGGTCCTTTGATGATGAGCTTTTCGAATGTTATTGGATTGTATTACCTGAACATCATAACTTCCCAATTATTTAGAGATGCCACTTGCTGAAAATGGCATCCAATCAAATTAACAATCTGCTATACAGGAAAAAAGGCCTATTGCACAGCACAATTTTATGTAAACTAAAAAATGAGTATTGAAAGTGGAAACATTTACCCTGCATTGCAAACTGTAAGCAAAAATAGTTAGAGTTGGCACCTATAAATAATCTAAGATGAACCACATGACCAAGTGTGTAGCTCCTATATTCCAATAAAGACTTGCCAACCAGTCTACACAAAAAAGAAGAAGATTGGGACAAGTTCAAACAGCCCAAATTTCGCCCAAAATGTGATAACGGGCTGCCACATTGGCAAAATATCCAATGTCATCAATTCATATCACAACTTCATCACAACAAAATATTCACAACAAAATATGTATGGCAACATATCAAAGCAATTTGTCATTTTTGGTGTCTTACCAGATGTCATAAATTCATCCTTGTGTAGCATTCTATCAAAGCAATTTGGCATCTGTGTGTCTTTTTCTGAACTCGTTCTACAACTGGCAATTACCTTCATAAGTTTGGAGCTTGTGTTGCTTCAAGAAGGGGTGAACATATTACATGTTGAGTGAATTGAAAATGAACTTCCACACATGTGAGCCATGAACAGGGTCCTAAGATTGCCTTCGAACTAGGATGCGGAGTGAAAAATTCTGGCAAAAAAGTATAAAGAGTGGAAAATTCAACCGGAAAATTCAACCAAAAACATATGTACTAGGCTTTATCAATACCAAGTTACTCGCCCACCATAATTAGTTATAATCTACGCCCTTGATTTCCAGTCTTTCCCTCCACAGGTTGTCCCTACCGTTATATTCATACATCTGTATCAGTGTTCCAATTATCCAGTGTGTTTAACATTAGGAGTGGAAAATTCACAGTAAATATGGGGATAAGGAGTGGAAAAATAAAAATAGTATCTATAGGGTGTGGTTTTCCACCTAAATTTACCAATGCCAGGACACTGGCCATGAACTGTGTTGAATTTTTCATTTCATGACCCAGTGAGTGCAGAAAGAAATGTTATTGTTGTTCCATACTGAAATTTTCATTTTACATAATTTTTGTACCTGGAAAATAAAATTATGTGATACATAATATATTAAAAAATTTGTGAGGACAATGGAATCCTATTTGAACTACAATGACATTATGATCAATGGGCACCACATAGCCTAGTAGTTGCGGCGCCCTTAAACTCAAATCATCATCATCGAGACATTAAGATCAGGTGAAAAGAGAGCAAATTTCCAGGACAGAAGGAAAGTAGCAAAATCCTTTGACCAAAAGGTACAGACAACGCCTGATATTCCAAGGTTGACTTTGAATAGACTCTGTCTAAACAACTAGTTCACTACCCTAAAGGTAAACCTAAGAGGAGTATTCAAATATTTTGATTTCATCTGCATTAGTTTCCTGATAAAAATGTGCATCACGATCCGGATGACAAGGACATACCTAGCATGAAATGGTAAAAATAGCTCCAACCTTCAATCAGTCAAACACAGCAGGTCAGCCTGCAACGGGTGGCAATCCATTTGAAGTCTTGTTGGGACTGGCCCCAGTTGGATTGGACACAAATACTGGTGCAGTAAATCACCAATGGCATTCAAAGTTTGGCAATAGGATGTGTGCATAATTACAGTGGTTTACCCTACATTGACATCAATAAGCTACCTACATCAGACATTTGAATGCTGGGCATGTAGGGAGGAATAAGACCAGCAGAATCATCCTCAATTCACTCATAAATATCCAACCACTGGTCCACTGAAGTCCTCTGCTATCCCAGCCTACAAAACAACATATCGTGGCAAAATCTAACAATGGCAAGGTTTTGCAAACTGAACAACACTTAAAGAGGTGAGTAAGCACTCAGTGGCAGTACTCACCATAGTTGTTTATATACCATATAAACAACTTTTGAGCTAACGTTTGGAATGATTCTGGAGGAGGAACGAACGGCGAGAAATGTAACTAACATATAAATGGCCATGACGGGTCATAAACCTGATAAAGTCTTTCAGCATTAGCTTTGAAAAATAATTCATAATTCAAAAATATGTTATTTATAAATATATTTGCTGAAATTGTGTGATACCTGTGATACCATAACCCTTCTATTGCATTCTTGAACATCTTGAAATAAAGAGTGGTGGGCAATTCAAGTGTGAAATATATCAGAAAATTCTTGATTTTTTTTAAAATACAGGATGGATCACTCAAAATAGACCATATGCATGTGTCTAAAATACAGGGCTATGTTTTTCACATACATGATACAGAGTTTGGTTTTTTCACTACCAAACGCAGACAATCGTCTGATACCCGCTGATACCTGGTACTTGGTTGGTATGTAAGTACCTCTACTTTCGATGAATGGGTACTTAATGCCCATTGGACTTGGACCATTACTATCTTCCTCGTCGCGGGATTGCACCCCGAGATTGGTGGCCGGAAAGATAATGGTCCACTAAATTCGAGAAATGAAGCGTCGCACAGCGAGAGACACATGACGATGTTTAGGTGTATTAAAGAGTTAATGGTTTTAATATTAAGTCCGTGTCTTGATGTCTTTTTTCACGCACAGCGTTGCCTAAAATTGCTACACGGATCGGCTGTGTCATCAGCCAAAAATGCTACACACCACAGCATGCAAGAAGGCACTTTTTTACCTCTGCCAAGCTGTACTCTATGCTCGCAAATTGACTTGAGAAGCTTTCACATCTTCATAGAAACCCCTTAATTAATACAAATTGGCTCACCGGAGTCCTAGAAGCCGAAACGAGCGGGCATCGTATCTCCTATCGCTGATTGCTGATTTGTTGATCTGCAAAAGCAGCGATGACGTATTGCTTCGGGAATAAGTATTATAAACATTTAAATATATAGCGCTGGACAAGAACATGCTGTTTCAGTACCTTATTGCCTTGATTGCACGAATTAACTTTGTGAGGTATATATCGTGATTGTTGCTAAAGTCATCTATAAAACACTTTTATCAGCAATATTCCTAGTGAAATTATACGTCACGTGCGTTCAGATGACGTCACGATGACATTGCGTGCTTCTTAGAATTCTGATTTCGCATTAATTCACTCCATTCTACAGTGGTGAATTTAGCGATTTAGCGCGCATAAATTGACGGGGGTCGCTTACGGCACCCAAAACGTACCCTGGGGTATTTTGGGCACTGAAGGCGAGTTTTGCGTTAAATGCCCCTAAGTAATGATAATTTTGAAAACTCGTGGCATTTTATGCTGTTTGGAGCATAGGACATATCAGCCTGAAATATTCCCTTTCCGCATAAATTCACAGGGGTCGCTTACGACACCCACAACGTACCCTGGGGTACTTTTGAGCGCCAAAAGCGAGTTT
>JAXIVJ010014623.1:0-5000 GCA_036785665.1 Chirona hameri
CAGCCAAGCTCAGCTCGCACGTCAGAGATGTGATCAAATTTACGTTTGCCAGATATGACACGAAGGGCAAAATTTAGAATTTTGTCAAGGCGTTGTATGTTCCTCTGCGAGCCATTGCCAAATACTGCTAAACAGTACCGAACGTGTGAAACGACCAAGGCATTTACAAGAAGTGGCAACAGCTCGCGGGGGATGCTGTGCCGCACGTGCGATAGCCCAATGAGGATACCACTACATTTTTTTACCAGGGAAGACACGTGTGAGTCCCATGTGAAGTGCTTATCAAACAGAACACCTAAATTTTTGACGTATGGGCTCTCTTGTACTATGTCTTCGCGGAACTGAACAGCAACAGGGTAAAGGTCGCGACAATTTTGGCGGGATCCGAACGCTATTAATTCGGTCTTGCTTGTATTTACTTTGAGACCATGAGAGTGAAACCAGGTATCAAGTGCACTCAGGGTGTCCTCCAATTTACTGACCAGATCATTGAGTTGGTGTTTTTTGCCGGATAACAAAATTTGAGTGTCATCAGCGTACTGGACCACATGAGCATCCCCCGCGAACAGGCACATATCGTTAGCGAATATTTGAAAAAGTAAAGGCCCAAGAGACGAGCCTTGAAAAACTCCGATAGAGTTGGGGAGAGGCCTGGAGAAATGAAGGTTCCCACTCCCATCAGCCGTACAGACAGACTGAGTGTGACCGCAGAGGTATGATGTAAACCAGGTGGGATCGATGTTATATGTACGCAGTTTAGAGAGGAGCATAGAATGGTCGATGACATCGAAGCACTTGGATAAATCGAGGAGACAGAGAAGGGTGAGTTCCTGGTGGTCAATAGCCGAGAGGATGTGATCAGAAACAGTCAGAAGGGCGGTCTCAGTAGAGAGCAGGGAGCGGAACCCGTGCTGGGATGAGGAGAACAGGTGGTTATCCGACATGTATGAGTAAAGCTGACGTTGCACAATACGCTCAATGAGCTTTGGGAAGGCAGATACACTGGAGATAGGGCGAAAATTGGAAGCTTCGGACTGGCTGCCGGCTTTGTGTATTGGATGAATAATGGAATGTTTCCAGGGCGCTGGGTATTCGCCGGAAGATAGGCTAGTATTGATGATATGGAGTAAAACGGAGCCGATAGCAGCAAAGCAAAGCTTTATTACCTGAATAGAGATGCCGTCAGCACCACAGGCCCCTGAATTTTTCATTGAGTTGAGGAAGGACCGGAGAGCGGACAGAGAGATAGGCTGTAGTTTGAAGGCACATGTGCCGACACGAGGTAGACGGACAGGGAGAGAGGGGGGCTCACCCCTGGCCCGGACCTCACTCGCAACCCGGGGACCAACGCCCACAAAGTACTGGTTTAGCTCGTCAGGGGTGGCCTCTGGCACGATGCGGTCGGCAGACTTCTTGCCCGCTATGATTTGACGTACATTCCGAAATATGGTGGTAGGACCCAGCTCACGCACTCTCCTGGCGATGTCCTGCCTTGTGTCGTGACGAATGGCAGAACGGACCTGTTTGTTAAGCGCAATGAACTCAGGGGTCCTACCACTATGGACAAGAAGTCTGCGACGCTGTGCCATCAGGTTGCGAGTGGTGTCAGATACAGGGGGAGCGGAAGGGTTACGAATTTTGATACGTTTTAGAGGTGCGTGATGGTCGAGGATGGGGAGGAGACAATTTATGAATGCAGACCACTGGTCTGACACTTCCACGCGTGAGAACACTCCACTCCAGTCAGTGGCTCTGAGAGCAGCGTGAAAAGCCGATATATTAATGCGATGTAGGCGCCTAGATGAGACGAAAATCGGCTTACGGCGAGGCTTGGGGATGGACAATTTAGCTTGGATGATACAGTGATCACTATAGGTACATGGACAGACAGATACGTCACTCAAAAAGTTTCCCGTATTGGACACAAACACATCAAGTAGAGATCCAGACTCGTATGTGGGACTAGTCACGTGCTGGTGCAGGGCCAGGCTGTCTAGGAACTGATTAAATCTCGATTTACATATATCGTTGTCGGACGCTAGAAGGTTGCAGTTAAGGTCGCCAGTTATTACAATATTGTCAGTGGACGAAAGAAACACGCGTTGCACTTGAGTTTCAAGAAAATCGAGGTCGGCTGATATGGCGGCTACGGTGTGTCGAGGAGGTCTATATACGCAACCTAGGTTAAAACGACGACCGTGCGAGTTACTGACTTGTAACCAAAACGTTTCTATTTTGCCGTCGTTTTTGGCACCTACAACTGATTTAAGTGGTTTTACTTTCAAATTGTTTTTTATCAGTACAGCTATTCCCCCGTAACCACTACCGTCTGGACGGTCGGCACGGTGCAGAGAAAACCCCGGGAACGTGACGAAGCGTGAGCAAGTTTCGGGGCGAAGCCATGTTTCTGTGAGCACAGCAATATCACAATTTAATAATTCTAAATCATGACGGAGATCTAAAATCTTAGGTTTTAGGCTTAAAATGTTCAACGCCATGATGTATAAGGCCCCGCGTCCAATCATATCAGAGCCATGAGGTTGGCGTGTCACTTCAGTTGCGTTGTGCGCCTGTGCAACCGGATGCTGGCCGGCAGCGCTGACCAGAGGTGCTGTGGCGGCCTCCCCTTGCAAGGTGTGCCGATTATTCATCAGCCGTCTGGGGCCGCCCTTGACTGTACAAATAATATATTTTAGCACCATCCGCGGCACTTTAAATGATAGAAAGGGTACGACTGATATTGCAAATACCTATACCCAGCGTTGTTAATTTAGAAGGAAAAAATGCTGAAATAGGGGCACCCTCAAAATATAGTGGAACAAATCCGTAGAGTTTTCAGATTTGGGTATAGGTAGGGGCACCACTGCAATTGATGCCCCCCCCCCCCTTTGAATATTTTCTGGATCCACCCCTGCACGGGTCATACCTAAACAAATCATCAGATTTCGTTTTGCCATGCATGCATAGGTGATTTAAAACTAACCTCCCCTCGTACAAATTGCGGAAATTTGCATTTAGATTATGAAATGCGCCATTTTTTGGCCGACTTCAGGCGATTTGGGAGGCTGGCCCTTCTTGGATACGCCAGTGGCCAAAAACATTGGGGGGGGGTGTGAGAGCACCTTTGGGGGCCAAGCTCAACATGGGGAGGGGGCGAGGGCCACTCCAAAAGTATATAAATCGACAGTGTCCCACATTTTTCGATTTGGGTGGCAAATGACACCTAAATATTAATAATTTTCTACTCTCGCTCCGCATTTTAGGTGTCAATTTTCCATTCCGAAATTATCAATTGTGATATTGATTCTGACATAAATAGACGTAAGTATGGACCAAAAATACATTATTTCAAAGAAAACTACTAGTTTTCATATTAAAAATAGAAATCAATATTGTACCATTTTCTACATAATTTTCCACTCTCAAGGTCTTTTAGGGCTCGAATTTTTCACTCACACAAGCAAAAGTGGAATCTTGGAACACTGAATCGACACCTATGACTGTACCTACATATCAAGTAATCTAAGGGCGGACAGTATTGGGGGCGACCGCACGTCATTGGGGGGGGGGGGGAGGGGGCGAGAGCACCATGGGGGGGGGGGGGCGAACTCAACATTGGGGGCTGAGGGCCCCCAAAAGTATATAAATCGACACCTATGCCCCCTTCCCCTCACTCACGTGGGAAAGTCTTTCTTGGGAAGCCTTGATGCGGTGGATCATTCTGCCTACCTCCACCTCCCCCACTCACGTGTGAAGTCTTTCTTTGGGAGCCGGGGTGTCTCGATGAGTGGAGCAGGCTGGTCGTCGCCAGGCTGTTTCCTGTATGGTGCCGGGGGCCATTTGAGGTCCCCCCTCGCCTTCACCGGTACTTGCTGCGCCATCCGCTGCTCCGCCTGGTACGCCTGGGATCGGGTCATCATAGGTCAGGTCACGTCCGGGTCGTCCGGGTCGTCACGTCTGGTACCGTACAATCGGGTCAAGTGCAAGGGCGGATCCAGCCGGCGTTTTTTTTTTGGGGGGGGGGGGGGGGCAACCCGTTCTTTTAGCGGACCTTACCTACCCCCAATTTCGAATTTCTCCCCGGATTTGGGCCACTTTATTTTGCAACCACTGAATTTCGATTTTTTCCCCATTTTTTTTTAGGTTTTCGACCTTTTGGGATATCGAAAAAGGAAAGATGTCAGCTTGCAGTTTGTATTGTTCCGACATTGCCTTACACCGAGAAAAACTATGTCAATTGTCAGCTGTACCCAGGGGCGTCGCCGATAATTTTTGAGTAGGGGTTGGCTGAAATGACGAAAAAAAATTGTACCCCAATTTGTTATGGATGTATTTAAGCCTTTGCAACATTTTTAATGTGGATTTGCACGTTTTAGTAGGTACTTGTTATTTAGCGCCGCGAAGCGGCGCAATTTTTTTTTGGCTCGGGTTTGCCTGATAAAACCCAGAAACATAGGCATTTTTAGCTTCTTAGCCTTGTAGAGGATAAGAAGCTAAAAATGTTATTCATTCAATTCAGCGTTACGACGAAACGAAGACGATGACGATGGCTTCGTTATGACGATGGCCACTGATGTGACGCCGCGAAGCGGCGTGAACATTTTAATTTTAGGTCGTGGAAAACGCATTTTTAATATTGGAACCAGACCGTGAGTGGAGCCAAGCCTCAGGTAACCCCTTTTCCTGGTTGCACATCTCGGTATGATGCAAAATGTTGAAATGAAGGTAGTTTTTCATATACATTAGCCTCGGATAGTAAATCACGATGGCCGGTGGCAGTCTGCGCTCAATAGTACATATGATAATAATTACTGTAGTCTGTATACAAACCTATGTACCGAACTGTAACAAACAAATGGTAACGGTGCAAATGGTTTCAAAGTAGCAAGAGGCAGACCGACATTTCCGCGCATAAATGGTCCCTGTGGATCTGGAGGAGCCTGGGGGAGATGGCTTGGGGAGATAGTCCTGGCCTGGTCCCCACTATTAGCTCTTCGGGC
>JAXIVJ010014623.1:12500-33878 GCA_036785665.1 Chirona hameri
TATATATATATATATATATATATATATATATATATATATATATATATATATATATATATATATATATATATATATATATATATATATATATATATATATATATATATATATATATATATATATTAATGAGCGTTTACATGACAGTAATGACCGTTAAAACATTCATAAAAACAAATGCTATGGACAAAGTTTTTGGTCGAGGTGGGATTTGAACGCACGGCTCTATCCAAAGTCAAACTTTATGCCTTTGGGAACACGATTTCCCAACACCCAAACAAAAAGTTATGAAAAACAAAAGTAAGATTATAATACAGGCTCTCAAAAGATGTTTCACTTTTATTATTTAAATTAATGGAACCGAAGATACAGAGTGCCAAACATGAGAAATTTCCCGTTGCCTCTATGTTAGACATCGTTGGCTTCGGGCTCTTGGGAACACGATTTACAGCCCTCAAATCGAAAAATACCTCCAAAAGCGTCAAAAGCAGATGAAATTTTCTACTCGATAGGATCTAGGTTTTTCAAATTACCCTCTCATATTTTCTGTAAATTCACGCTGAAAATGGCAAATTTCACATTAAACCCTATGGGCCTATTAGTATTTGTATCCCAAAACTAGATCGGGCTACCATATGGTTTGAGAGGGGGCCGGCTCTACCGGCCGCGCGACATGCCCGTCAGCGCTGAGGAGACGACCCATACACGTCGCACAATCAGCTGGCAGAATAGCTGCGGAGCCGACCCCGGCTGACGGTTGGTCTGTGAACCCATGTCGGACACCCGGCCTCGCAAAATGATAAAAACGAAATTGCTTATTATCATTCATTCTTGCTTTCAAAAGTGAATATGACTGAAAATATGAATGGCCTATTTCATCTAGTTTGCATTGAAATAAGCTATTATTCCTGAAAACCATGTTGCAAAATATGACCATTTCCCGAACCCCGCACTTCCGGGATTCGAGCAAGATGGAGTTGCACCGAACACCCGTCATCACCAGAGCTAGTTGAAGATAATTTTTTTAATTTTAAGTAAACTATGGTGTTATCATTGAAATGGAATTTCCAGAAAAATGCATTAATTAATAAAGTTGCGATTGATACCAAAAATCACCGGGAAAAGCTGTGTTCTTACGAGCTATTGACCCATTTACCCCACGCCCACGCCCTAATCGCCCCAATCGGCCCAAACGCCTCAAACGCCCCAAACGCAAAATCCTTCGTGAAAACGGCTACTGTTGATTATTCGAAGCTAAAACAACGTAAATATCACGGTTTTAGAGGTGTGAAACACTACATACCCTCGCCGCGCAACGGAATAAACAATGCGTGTTCGCAAGGGCGGATTCAGGATATTTTAGGAGGGGTGGCCGCAGGCCAATTTAGGGGCGCCTTCCAAAGAAAGGGCGCCGTCACTGACCGAAAGAGCGCCGTCACTGACCGAAAGGGCGCCGTCACTGGCCGAAAGGGCGCCATCAATGGCCGTAAGGGCGCCGTCACTGGCCGTAAGGGCGCCTCGGGTCAAAAGGACCAGGTCATGACCTGTATGACCTGATACTCGGTAAGTTACTTTCAACAGGGCGCCCAAAAGGGTGTCCAAGCGGTCCATAGGGACGCTGCGTGCTCACGGGCTGTCCATCGCCGGGCGCCCGGCCAGGCGCCCGGCGACAGACAGCCCAGCCCGTAGGACGCCCTTCTGGCGAGGGGGGGGGGGGGCGGCCGCTGCGGCCACCCCCTGGATCCGCCCCTGTGTGTTTGGTAGCATCTGTCAGCAAAATGATTAAGGGATTCCATTTATTTACTTTGTAAATACTATGACATTGTTTTCCCTTCGGTAAAATAAATCCTTTCTTTCGATTTGCAAGGTTAACTTTCACATCTCAAATTTTCTACTGACACAAATATTTTCGCCACATTGGGTGCATTTCACCAAACAATAAAAATGGCTGAATCCGTGGAACAGAGGGTTAGTGCTCTATGTACTAAAATTATGTCGTCATCCTTCGGTAAAGTTCGTGCCTTTAACACGTGATCGAGCTAGGCAAAGGGGATTGTTTACTACTGCATGGTGACGTCATGGTGAAGGGAGTCTGTGATTCGTGGACGAGGGCTGGATGTTAGTCATGATGATAATGGCTGCATGGATGATGATGTAAAGAATTGTCTTAAAGGCGTGGAATGCAAAAATATATAATTCAATTTATAATGCATTCGGATGGCAGTGACACACAATTTTAAAGGGAAGTAAAGTAAAGCAGACACGTTTTTGAATTAGAAAATGTTTGTCTTTTCATTCAGTTTTTTTTTCCTTCATAGGAGTACAACATAACTGTACTTGAGGATATAGTTAGGTGAGAGAAAAAATCGATGTGAAAAACGGTAGCCCTTTCTCCTAGTATAGGGAACATCGAAGACATGACAGTGTTCTATCGTATCCAATTAATTGTTTTGATTGAGCTGGATGAGACACTTTGAATATGAAATGGATATTAAATGGATTTTTTTTTTTCAAACTTGATCTTACTTCTTTACTTCTATTATTACTTCCATTATTACTATATATACTTCCGAAACAATACTACGTCGATTTGTATTTTGTAACGGGTAAAGCCTACTTTTTCGGTATCTACTCAAACTACATTGATTGGTATTTACTTGCTTTTTACATTTTGCAACAAAGAGGGATTCGATTGGAAAGGACCAACATTCATATCAACTCCTGCATTCGTTTGGTATCAAACTTTGGACGTACCCAATTCATTATTTTGCTTAGCCATGTTTAATTAATCGTTGACTGCCATTCTACGAGTGCAGACATTGATACTCTCTTACTTCATTGTTACTCTTGGAAAAACGTTTTATTTTATTTGGAAATAAAAACATCTTCAAATATTTTCATAGGCGACTGCCAGGAACGACTGCTTCGCCGGATTAAAATGTTCGGCAGAACGCATTGCAAGCGTTCTCAGCGTACCGTCCAACAACAATACAACAACAGCAGCCCAGTTAACTGACCAGTTAACTGACAAGCGTTCTCAGCGAACCGTCCAACAACAATACAACAACAGCAGCCCAGTTAACTGACCCGTGCACTTCTGGCCGATCGTTCTTCGAGGCATAGTTGGAATGTTCTTTTACGCAATTTGACACCAGAATATTGCTCTTTTACCCTGGTTCTGCGATACCCTGGTTTATAAAACAAATGTGTCATTCATTGCTCATACTCCATTCCTGGTCTCCCATTCCTGGTCTCCCATTCCTGGTCTCCCATGCCTGGTCTCCCATTCCTGGTCTCCATTCCTGGTCTCCCATTCCTGGTCTCCCATTCCTGGTCTCCCATTCCTGGTCTCCCGACCAAGTGCGAGAAACTTGACATCATTCTCCCCAGGGCTGCCGAGTCGACATCATTTTAGCAACTCCGACTCCGACTCTGACTCCGACTCCAACTCCGTCTCCGGCCCATATCCGTCCTCCAACCGCATGCTAAGCAATATCTGCAATGCCATCTATTTTTCCGTTTATTTTTATTCTTAACAGTATGGAGAACAATGCTACGCCGCCCGAGCACGGGCGCGGTGTGCCGGCCGCGCGTCCAGCCCAGTCGCGCTCGCCTGCCCTGCCTGCCCTGCCCGCTCTGCCCGCCCTGCCCGCCCTGCCCGCCCTGCCCGCCCTGTCTGCCCTGCCTGCTGCCCTGCCTGCTGCCCTGCCTGCTGCCCTGCCTGCTGCCCTGCCTGCTGCCCTGCCCCGCCCTGCCCGCCCTGCCTGCTGCCCTGCCTGCTGCCCTGCCTGCTGCCCTGCCTGCTGCCCTGCCTGCTGCCCTGCCTGCTGCCCTGCCTGCTGCCCTGCCTGCTGCCCTCCCCGCTGCCCTGCCTGCTGCCCTGCCTGCTGCCCTGCCTGCTGCCCTGCCTGCTGCCCTGCCTGCTGCCCTCCCCGCTGCCCTGCCTGCTGCCCTGCCTGCTGCCCTGCCTGCTGCCCTGCCTGCTGCCCTGTCTGCTGCCCTGCCTGCTGCCCTGCCTGCTGCCCTGCCTGCTGCCCTGCCTGCTGCCCTGCCTGCTGCCCTCCCCGCTGCCCTGCCTGCTGCCCTCCCCGCTGCCCTGCCCCGCCCTGCCCGCCCTGCCTGCTGCCCTGCCTGCTGCCCTGCCCCGCCCTGCCCTGCCCTGCCTGCTGCCCTGCCTGCTGCCCTGCCTGCTGCCCTGCCTGCTGCCCTGCCTGCTGCCCTGCCTGCTGCCCTGCCTGCTGCCCTGCCTGCTGCCCTGCCCCGCCCTGCCCGCCCTGCCTGCTGCCCTGCCTGCTGCCCTGCCCCGCCCTGCCCTGCCCTGCCTGCTGCCCTGCCTGCTGCCCTGCCTGCTGCCCTGCCTGCTGCCCTGTCTGCCCTATATCTCGTTGAGCTCATGAATCCCAGTCCCACCACACTTCAAACCTGTGGCGGAGCCATTGCTTGAACGTACAATGAAAACAATGTCACTCAAAGCTAAATATTTGCACATTGCTCTTTCTTTTCGACTCCGAGCTTCGGAACCTCTCTAGTCTATTTGCGCTTTGAATAGTACTACAAATGAAAGCCACCCTCATAACATTAAAGACAAGACAGCCCATCCGATACAAAACACGTCCAAGGTGGTTGGTCATGCGTTGCCATCTTAACTCCGTCCATAACTCATCTTAACTCCGTCCATAACTCATCTTAACTCCGTCCATAACACATCTTAACTCCGTCCATAACTCATCTTAACTCCGTCCATAACTCATCTTAACTCCGTCCATAACCCATCTTAACTCCGTCCATAACTCATCTTAACGCCGTCCATAACTCATCTTAACTCCGTACATAACACATCTTAACTCCGTTCATAACTCATCTTAACGCCGTCCATAACTCATCTTAACTCCGTCCATAACACATCTTAACTCCGTACATAACTCATCTTAACGCCGTCCATAACTCATCTTAACGCCGTCCATAACTCATCTTAACTCCGTCCATAACTCATCTTAACTCCGTCCATAACTCATCTTAACTCCGTCCATAACTCATCTTAACTCCGTCCATAACTCATCTTAACGCCGTCCATAACTCATCTTAACTTCGTCCATAACTCATCTTAACTCCGTCCATAACTCATCTTAACTACGTCCATAACCCATCTTAACTCCGTCCATAACACATCTTAACTCCGTCCATAACTCATATTAACTCCGTCCATAACTCATCTTAACTCCGTCCATAACCCATCTTAACTCCGTCCATAACACATCTTAACTCCGTCCATAACTCATCTGAACTCCGTCCATAACTCATCTTAACTCCGTCCATAACTCATCTTAACTCCGTCCATAACTCATCTTAACTCCGTCCATAACTCATCTTAACTCCGTCCATAACTCATCTTAACTCTGTCCATAACTCATCTTAACCCCGTTCATAACTCATTTTCATTCCGTCCATAACTCATCTTAACTCCGTCCATAACTCATCTTAACTCCGTCCATAACTCATCTTAACTCCGTCCATAACTCATCTTAACTCCGTCCATAACTCATCTTAACTCCGTCCATAACTCATCTTAACTCCGTCCATAACTCATCTTAAGATAATATTCACTTTATACCTAAGCCACAAATCTGAAGTTAAGTAATTATAAGTGTCTTGTTTATTTAAGCTTTATGAATTAATCACTTTAGTTAAAACGTGAATCATTTCAGGGAAAATCATGTTCAAACTTTGACTCAAGTCTTCCTAAGTTTCTACTGATGACGTCAGTCCGTCCAAACTTCGGTGATAACGCAGTTCTGGGGGAATACAAATACGCCATGTTATAATACATGACAAACAATACAATGGGAATATGGGAATACCAATGGGAATACCAATGACGACTGCGACACATTCAGGAGGGATTTCAGAAAATTATTTCCAACAGTTGAACTACGAAAAGTAAGGTTTGTCCATTTTCCTTTTTCCTTTTTATATGGCATAATCTGCTCATGATATATATGAGTTTCTGAGTGACGTCATAATGACGTCATCAATGGAGCTGGCGTACACCTTGACTGCCGCCTATTGACACTGCTGATGGGCGCTGGATGTCATGTTATGTGCGTTATTGGGCGTTATAGCACGTAGCCAGGATTTCGTCCAGGGGGGGGGGGGCCTTGGAATGGCCCCTTTCCCGAACGTTGAAAGGACCCCCTTCCCAAACGTTGAAAGTGCCAAACAAAACGGATGAAAAGGCACGTTACAAGGATGGAGAATGCAGTATGACAGGTATGGCATGGCCGCATGGGTCATACCAACTTTGGAACCAGCGACACCAATTTGGAATCAGCTATACCAACTTCAAATATTTTTTTTTAGGCTGAAGACCTGGAACTCTTAAATAAATTGCGCCGCGAAGCGGCGATATTTTTTAAAAAAAAGTCTTATGCCCTGGATAGTGGATATCCATTCTCATCAATGCGTCGCATTGCGTATGGTGCAGACCTCTAAAAAAATTACTGTGCATTTAAAAGTGCGGTAAAAAAGTGCTAAAGCGAACACTGTTGCCCAATCATATTGAAAAGTAGCAACATAGGCCATAACACATACATGCGCCGAGAAACGGCACAATTGTTTTGAACCCCCATATAATAGAATTTGTAGGTAAATTGCGCCGCGGAGCGGCGCGAAAATTTTGAGTTTTATTCCCTGGACAACTGCATTCTTACTGTTGAAAGGCCCAGGGTCCCTTCAGATCGTCTAGGGGACCCCCAACCTTTTCAACGCCCTTCTGACCTGTTCAAGGACTCGGACTGGGATTCGCCAAGCGAAAAGACATGATGTGGAGTGGGTGATATAGATTAAATACAAAGAGGACTTACTCTACAGGAAAAATATATTAACATCGGAGCTTTCGGGTATATTGCAACACCCTTCGTCAGCAATTAAGAGGCATTTGGTAACAGGTCATTACTCGTCTTTAAGACGTCTTTCATCTGGGATCTCTACGTGCTTTTGGACCTTCCGGTCTGACCAGAGAGTAGAGACCCCTCTCACCTTCCAAGAAGCCCTCTTGTGTGTCAAGGGGCCCATTCGGCCTGTTCATATGTCCTTCCGACCTGGCCAGGGACTGCACTGGCTGCATTGTCGCCCTGCTGACATGCTCAGGGGTCCCTGCCGACATGCTCAGGGGCCCCTCCAACCTGCCCTGGGGCCCCTCCGTACTGACTAGGGGCCAATTCGACATGTTCAGGGGCCCTTCTTACCCTCCCAGGGGGCCCTTTCGGCCTGGTCAGGGGCCTCTCCGATCTGCAAGGGGCCCCTTTCAACTTCCTAGGGGCCCTCTGGTCTGCCCAGGGGCCCACCAGCCTGTTCAGGGGCCCTTACGACCTGACAAGGGTCTGCGCTGGCTGCTTTATCGCCCTGTCGACATGCTCATGGGCCTATCGACCTGCCCAGGGCCCCCTCTGTGCTGTCTAGGGGACCCATTCAACGGGTTCAGGGGGCCCTCTGGCCCACTCAGGGGCCCTTTCGGTCTGGCCAGGGGCCTCTCTGACATGCACAGGGCTCTTCTGAACGTCCGAGGGGCACTCTGGTCTTTCAGCCCTCTGGTCTTTAAAGGGCCTCTGAAGTGCTCTAAACTCTAAAGACCTCGCTTCGAGTGGTCTTCCGACTCTTAAATGGCCCATGATACCGCGCTTTGCGCGGTCTCGTCGGCCTATTTCGGCGCGCGCCCGACGAAAAGGCCCCCCTGGCCTCCACCTTGGCCACGTGCCTGTGCTATGTCACACACGTGAAACACGGGACTTCGTAACGGTGTTACTGAAATAGTGAAATGCGTGACTTAGTAGGGCGCATCATTTACTGGGCGTTTCAACTAATTGATTAATCGTGAAAACGATTGGTCATATTGAGATTGAAAAGACGGGCATCGAATAGACGAGCATCGAATAGTGTCAATAAGGTTTATCCAACACATGATCCACATTTTCATTCAACGTGACAGGTGACGCCGGACGCCGGACGCCTCACATGAACGCCGGACTACGGACGCCAGACGCCGGACTACGGACGCCGGACGCCGGACGCCGGACGCCGGACGCCGGACTCCGGACTCCGGACGCTGGACGCCTCACATGAACGCCGGACGCCGGACGCCGGACGCCGGACGCCGGACGCCGGACGCCGGACGCCGGACGCCGGACGCCGGACGCCGGACGCCGGACGCTGGACGCCTCACATGAACGCCGGACGCCGGACGCCGGACGCCGGACGCCGGACGCCGGACGCCGGACGCCGGACGCCGGACGCCGGACGCCGGACGCCGGACGCCGGACGTCGGACGCCGGACGCCGGACGCCGGACGCCGGACGCCGGACGCCGGACGCCGGACGCCGGACGCCGGACGCCGGACGCCGGACGCCGGACGCCGGACGCCGGACGCCGGACGCCGGACGCCGGACGCCGGACGCCGGACGCCGGACGCCGGACGCCGGACGCCGGACGCCGGACGCCGGACGCCGGACGCCGGACGCCGGACGCCGGACGCCGGACGCCGGACGCCGGACGCCGGACGCCGGACGCCGGACGCCGGACGCCGGACGCCGGACGCCGGACGCCGGACGCCGGACGCCGGACGCCGGACGCCGGACGCCGGACGCCGGACGCCGGACGCCGGACGCCGGACGCCGGACGCCGGACGCCGGACGCCGGACGCCGGACGCCGGACGCCGGACGCCGGACGCCGGACGCCGGACGCCGGACGCCGGACGCCGGACGCCGGACGCCTCACATGGAGCGTCACAATCTAGGCGCTGAATTGCATGGTCGATGATAACAATGCATAGCGTTCCAATTCTGTGGAGTGTTGCAATTCTGATACAATTCTGTGGAGTGTTGCAATTCTGTTCCAATTCTGTGGAGTGTTGCAATTCTGTTACAATTCTGTGGAGTGTTGGTTTCACCAACAGTGTTATTAATTGCCTGACACGTATGTATACTGATCCAAGGTCCAATTTTAAGGATACGGCAATGTCAAGGTCAGGACATAAAACTAACATTGTGACCAACAACAACATAAAACCAACCAACATGTGCGATTTGCATGTAAGAGTTGTTTGTAAGAGTATATTTGTTACGCATACGTTAATAAATGGAACAATGGAATCAAATGTTGAAAAATGAACTTTTCAAGCACTTTTACAATTAATTTTAAATTATAACAACAATGTACTTAAATATAAGTGATCACAACCCCTTTCTTCTCAGCATACACGTTTTTAAAAAAGTGTCAACACGTGCTACTGCACGTGTTATTGACGAGGTATATACGTTTTCCAAAGGAGTGTCAACACGTGCAGTATTCAACACGTGTTATTGACGAGGTCGCTTTCCAAAAGCACGCTTTCTTATCTGAGCTTGCGCTCGACCGGTCTGGCTCAGGTGTTTCGCTGAGCTGCCAGCTGTGATCGCTGAGCTGTGATCGCTGAGCTGTGATCGCTGAGCTGTGATCGCTGAGCTGTGATCGCTGAGCTGTGATCGCTGAGCTGTGATCGCTGAGCTGCCAGCTGTGATCGCTGAGCTGTGATCGCTGAGCTGTGATCGCTGAGCTGCCAGCTGTGATCGCTGAGCTGTGATCGCTGAGCTGTGATCGCTGAGCTGTGATCGCTGAGCTGCCAGCTGTGATCGCTGAGCTGCCAGCTGTGATCGCTGAGCTGTGATCGCTGAGCTGCCAGCTGTGATCGCTGAGCTGCCAGCTGTGATCGCTGAGCTGTGATCGCTGAGCTGTGATCGCTGAGCTGCCAGCTGTGATCGCTGAGCTGTGATCGCTGAGCTGTGATCGCTGAGCTGTGATCGCTGAACTGCCAGCTGTGATCGCTGAGCTGTGATCGCTGAGCTGTGATCGCTGAGCTGTGATCGCTGAACTGCCAGCTGTGATCGCTGAGCTGCCAGCTGTGATCGCTGAGCTGTGATCGCTGAGCTGCCAGCTGTGATCGCTGAGCTGTGATCGCTGAGCTGTGATCGCTGAGCTGTGATCGCTGAGCTGCCAGCTGTGATCGCTGAGCTGTGATCGCTGAGCTGTGATTGCTGAGCTGCCAGCTGTGATCGCTGAGCTGTGATCGCTGAGCTGCCAGCTGTGATCGCTGAGCTGTGATCGCTGAGCTGTGATCGCTGAGCTGTGATCGCTGAGCTGTGATCGCTGAGCTGTGATCGCTGAGCTGTGATCGCTGAGCTGTGATCGCTGAGCTGCCAGCTGTGATCGCTGAGCTGTGATCGCTGAGCTGTGATCGCTGAGCTGTGATCGCTGAGCTGCCAGCTGTGATCGCTGAGCTGTGATCGCTGAGCTGTGATCGCTGAGCTGTGATCGCTGAGCTGTGATCGCTGAGCTGTGATCGCTGAGCTGTGATCGTTGAGCTGCCAGCTGTGATCGCTGAGCTGTGATCGCTGAGCTGTGATCGCTGAGCTGTGATCGCTGAGCTGTGATCGCTGAGCTGCCAGCTGTGATCGCTGAGCTGTCAATGACGGTCTGTCATCAGCTGGCAATACATATACTGTGCTCGGATTGTGACTGTGACTGTGATCGGATTGTGACTGTGACTGTGATCGGATTGTGACTGAACTGTGATGGACTGTGACCGACTGTGACCGAATGTGACTGTGACTGAATGTGCCTGTGCCTGTGCCTGTGCCTGTGACTGTGACTGTGACTGTGACTGTGATTGTGATTGTGATTGTGATTGTGATTGTGATTGTGATTGTGATTGTGATTGTGATTGTGACTGTGACCGACTGTGACCGGATTGTGACTGTGACTGTGACTGTGACTGTGACTGTGACTGTGACTGTGACCGGATTGTGACTGTGACTGTGACTGTGACTGTGATTGTGATTGTGAGTGCAATTGTGATTGTGATTGTGATTGTGATTGTGACTGTGACTGGATTGTGACTGTGACTGTGACCGACTGTGGCTGGATTGTGACTGTGACTGACACTGTGACTCTGACTGTGACTGTGACTGTGCCTGTGACTGGAGTGTGACTGATCGGATTGTGATAGTCTGGCGCCTAAAGTCAGGATTCGAGACGACCCCATTCTGACGCCATGGAGCGGCAATCTTGAGTATTGAAAAGATTCATTGCAGATACAGGTCAAGTTTGGACGGCAGACACAACTCTTGGTTTTGGTCAGTTTTGGACGGCAGGTTTTGGTCAGTTTTGGACGGAGGTCTCTCAGCTGTTTCGTCAGCTTTGCACTGTCTTGGTTGACGGTGCACACGTCTCTGTCTAGTTTCCTTTGCACTGTCTTGGTTGACGGTGCACACGTCTCTGTCTAGTTTCCTTTGTACTGTCGTGGTTGACGGTTGACGGTGAACACGGCTCTGTCTAGTTTCCTTTGCACTGTCGTGGTTGACGGTGCACACGTCTCTGTCTAGTTTCCTTTGCACTGTCGTGGTTGACGGTGCACATGTCTCTGTCTAGTTTCCTTTGCACTGTCTTGGTTGACGGTGCACACGGCTCTGTCTAGTTTCCTTTGCACTGTCGTGGTTGACGGTGCACACGTCTCTGTCTAGTTTCCTTTGCACTGTCGTGGTTGACGGTGCACATGTCTCTGTCTAGTTTCCTTTGCACTGTCTTGGTTGACGGTGCACACGGCTCTGTCTAGTTTCCTTTGCACTGTCTTGGTTGACGGTGCACACGGCTCTGTCTAGTTTCCTTTGCTCTGTCGTGGTTGACGGTGAACATGTCTCTGTCTAGTTTCCTTTGCACTGTCTTGGTTGACGGTGCACACGGCTCTGTCTAGTTTCCTTTGTACTGTCGTGGTTGACGGTTGACGGTGCACACGGCTCTGTCTAGTTTCCTTTGTACTGTCGTGGTTGACGGTTGACGGTGCACACGGCTCTGTCTAGTTTCCTTTGCACTGTCTTGGTTGACGGTGCACACGGCTCTGTCTAGTTTCCTTTGTACTGTCGTGGTTGACGGTGCACACGGCTCTGTCTAGTTTCCTTTGCACTGTCTTGGTTGACGGTGCACACGGCTCTGTCTAGTTTCCTTTGTACTGTCGTGGTTGACGGTTGACGGTGCACACGGCTCTGTCTAGTTTCCTTTGTACTGTCGTGGTTGACGGTTGACGGTGCACACGGCTCTGTCTAGTTTCCTTTGTACTGTCGTGGTTGACGGTTGACGGTGCACACGGCTCTGTCTAGTTTCCTTTGCACTGTCGTGGTTGACGGTGCACACGGCTCTGTCTAGTTTCCTTTGTACTGTCGTGGTTGACGGTTGACGGTGCACACGGCTCTGTCTAGTTTCCTTTGCTCTGTCGTGGTTGACGGTGAACATGTCTCTGTCTAGTTTCCTTTGCACTGTCTTGGTTGACGGTGCACACGGCTCTGTCTAGTTTCCTTTGTACTGTCGTGGTTGACGGTGCACACGGCTCTGTCTAGTTTCCTTTGCACTGTCTTGGTTGACGGTTGACGGTGCACACGGCTCTGTCTAGTTTCCTTTGTACTGTCGTGGTTGACGGTTGACGGTGCACACGGCTCTGTCTAGTTTCCTTTGTACTGTCTTGGTTGACGGTGCACACGGCTCTGTCTAGTTTCCTTTGCACTGTCAACCGTCAACCTGGTTTCCTGGTTTCCCCGCGTCTGGACACGGCATGACCTCCTGGTTGAATACCGCGCCGGGGGGGGGGGGGGGGGGGGGGGCTGGAGCGACCGTCTGCCGTCTCCGAAATAGCCAGGATCGGTGCCAAGTGGCTGCAGGTCGGCAACAGCAGCGGCGGAGTCAGGGCAGACGCCGCAGGGGGTCGGAGCAGGCCAGTAGCAGGGGGTCGGAGCAGGTCAGCAGCAGGGGGTCGGAGCAGGTCAGCAGCAGGGGGTCGGAGCAGGTCAGCAGCAGGGGGTCGGAGCAGGTCAGCAGCAGGGGGTCGGAGCAGGTCAGCAGCAGGGGGTCGGAGCAGGCCAGTAGCAGGGGGTCGGAGCAGGTCAGCAGCAGGGGGTCGGAGCAGGCCAGTAGCAGGGGGTCGGAGCAGGTCAGCAGCAGGTCCACATGTGACGAGTTATTAATGACGTTGAAAGAAACAGCTTATAGGGAGTGTGCCTACTCACATCGCTTATTTGGGGTTATTGACACTGGTATATAGAACATAATTTTCTGAATTGACCCATGACTTCGTTTCTCCAGATTCGTCCTAGTTGCTGAGATATTCCAAAGACTCCAGGAACTTGCTGGGAGCAAAACGTTATCGGGTAGACTTCAAAGGGCTTCCGCTACTAGAAGCACTGCAACTATCGATTGAACTGCTAGCATATTGTTAGCGCCGGCCAATAGCAATTCAACAAAACAGCTCGTGCACGTTGATAGCAGCAGCCGAACAGAAACTGGACGGTCATGATGTTTTTCGATGATGGCCGTTTGGATGATGGCCGATGGCCATTTTTTTAAGAAGATATCAATTTAGAGCTACGAAACTTGCACATAATAAAGTTCACAGTGGCAAGAATGGGCTGTGCAAAACTTGGCTTTCTATCTTGCATGATGTGACCGTAATTGTATTGTCTTATGTGCGCCGTTTTACATAACATCACCATAGTGGCGATCGTTTTACAGATATCGACACAAAAAATAAATAAAAAACAATATAAGTGAAAATTCAACTAGAGGGGCTCCAGATGTGAATTTCATCATAAACAACAATCAAACCAATAGCTACTTACCGTATCAAAAATATTTTTGACATTGCAAAACAGTAGGCACACTCCCTTTAACCACGAGTCGATGAAGGCAGGCCATCCTCCTCGGGACTCCAGACCTGCTACCGACCTACCCCAGACTGATACCGCCCCTGGCCCAGACCTGCTACCGACCTACCCCAGACGTCTCCCTGATACCGCCCCTGGCCCAGACCTGCTACCGACCTACCCCAGACGTATCCCTGATACCGCCCCTGGCCCAGACCTGCTACCGACCTACCCCAGACGTCTCCCTGATATCGCCCCTGGCCCAGACCTGCTACCGACCTACCCCAGACGTCTCCCTGATACCGCCCCTGGCCCAGACCTGCTACCGACCTACCCCAGACGTATCCCTGATACCGCCCCTGGCCCAGACCTGCTACCGACCTACCCCAGACGTATCCCTGATACCGCCCCTGGCGCTGGCGCGCCGAGGTTTGGAAACATCACGAATTCCCCACAAGAATAGCATGGCCCATTTGTTCGCGAGCTGGGCGGCGTGTTGATATACGCGACATGGTGGCCTGCTTTACGCACTAACTGCGATACGGTTTCAGTTGAGGCTCTGTTTGTATTACGCACGAAATGAAAACATAAGTCGAAAGTGATATTGAAGGACCAGAACTAGGTTTCTCGTGCACGATGCAACAGATAATTGCGTTGATCAATGAATACATTTGCCTTGCACCAGTTTCGACCAAGTAATAGGGCACTGAAATAAGTAGGCCAGCCAGAAGAACAATTATACGCACGTCCATCGATATGAATTGGTGACTGGTGAGTCGTGAATGAATAGCAAGGAGATGTTGTTTGCGTTGTTTAACCACAACGAAGAAGAGCTATTAAGCTGTACCTCTAGTTGTCATTTTAGATAGTCACCTATACTCGGCGTTACCTAACAATATTGAAATGTCATATTACTACGAATCATTTGAAATTTATGTATATTTCATCTTTCTCAATTATGCCACTGTTATAAAATATGTCCCGTTATTGCCTGTAGTTCCAGCATCGCCTTCCATTGCCACGAGGTAGAATCGTTAATAACAGCTTAGCTTGTGTATAATGCCACGAGCGGTTGAAAATGAATCAATTAAATACAATATAACTAATGTTAGGCAAATTGAAATGAATTGATTAACAAACTGCTAATCAACTGAAAATGAACGCGCCGAATCATTAATGCAATGGCGACAGACATCTCGTTTTACTTAATTGGTGACTGGCGAAGAAGGTTGTCGTTTAGCGACACTGGCGGATCCAGCCTCCCAATATGGGGGGCTAATTTCACTAGGGCCTTCCGGGCCCTCCATATGACCTAAAAGGTACCCCCCCCCCATTTTTCCCTTTGCGGACTTGAGTTAATTGTTTTCTCTCGCTATGCTATTATTACGTGTAAGGACGTGTCAATTAAGTGCAAAAATACAATTGATGGATATTTGCCTCAAAATATCATTTTTTTCATTTTTCATTTTACATGCTATTTTCTATACAAATTAGTTATTCGCTTATACCTTTTGACCGAATAAAGCTAGAAGTGCACAACAAACGTGATTTTGTTGTTATCATCAAGACGTGCTAAATGCTGTGCAGCATGACTTCTTTCTGACATTTAATGACCTTGACCAAAGGTCAAGGTCACGGCGCATGGTCACCTTTCCAAATTTGACCTACGCGGCGATGTTATATAGCTTTGAACTTGCCTTGAAGATGGGAATTCATTGCTATTAAAATGATTGCGCGATCGTTGATGATTATAAAGCAAACTGAGACATTTTTCATTCAACGCGTCTTGACGAAAATAACAAAATGGTGTCCATTTTGCCTTTTTATCTTTATTCAGTCAAAAGTTATTGGGGAATAACATCTGTCACAAAAAGAAGATAATATTACCAAATTTAGCATATTTGAAGACAAATAACCATCAATTTTATTTTTCCTGTTTGAACGACACTTCTTTACACTTAACAAGAATAGTCAAAATAGGAAATACGTTTGGCTTGGGTATCCAAAAAAGAAGAAAAAATACTAACTTTGAAATTTAAGGTGAAGGTCATTAAATGTCAGAAAGAGGTCATGCTGCAGAGCATTCATCTCGTCTTGATGAGAACAGCAAAACGTCGTAAATCGTACCATTCTAGTTGTATTCAGTCAAAAGTTATTAGCGAATAGCATATTTTAAAACATAAAATAGCATGTAAAATGACAAAATTTGAGATATTTGGAGGCAAATATCCCTCAATTTTATTTGTGCACTTAATTGACACGTCTCTACACGTAAGAAAAGCATAGCGAACAATTAGAACACGTTTGAGAAAAAGGTATCCAAAAAAGTTGTACAATTTCGAAAACGTACAAAATTTTGCAATTTTCGAAAATGAGAAGAAAAAATATCACCATGTTATAAAACAGCTTATTGCCATTCTAATGACAGATAATACATAATACACATTGCTTCATAAATTCTCCGCCATATGGGTTGACAAAGATTGACCTGCACCGTAACCTTATAAAAATGCCCGAGGCAATATCTCCTGAACCACTGCTTGCTTTGCAATACAACTTGCACATCTCACTTAAGCGCCCCAGGTTACCCCATATACCAATTTTGGCATTAATCGGTGACATGACTGTGTCATTTTGGATTTTGTTGTTGTCGATTTGTCGTGGATTGCCCCAGCTATAAAAACATTGGGATTCTTAACTGTACCTAATTACCCTACTTAATACTAGTAGACGCATTCCACACAACATAGGTACCTATGTAAGGAAATTCACTCACGCGCTCCTCTGCCACCCAGCAGGCAGCAGGAGACCAAAGGCTGCGACGCTGCGTGTAAAAGTATAACTTGCATTGGTTGTGAATCACTCCAAGATACGTCAGCCGCGCCACTTTCCCTATCCCTACTACTACCCAAATGCTACCAAATATAGGGAACACGAATGAGGCAAACAATATATATTTATTTCGCAAGAAGTTATTTTGTCGCAGGCAGTACCCATTTTCATCGCCAGTTTGAACGGATTTTTTTTTTGTTTGGGCGGGGGGGGGGGCTAATTTATGTTGCTGTTCTTTGTCGAGCTTGGAATGTAAGGGGGAGCTTTTGCCCTTGCCGCCCCCTTTGGATCCGCCAGTGATTCCATACAACATAGGTACCTATACAAGGAAATTCACTCCCGCGCTCCTCTGCCATCCAGCAGGCAGCAGGAGACCAAAGGCTGCGACGCGCGCTGCGTGTAAAACCAGTAAGACGCCGGAGTTGGCGATGAACGAGCGAGCGCCAACGAAATGTATGGTGAAATTCAACTCGATCGGGCAAGTAGTTTCTGATATACAAAAAGTGAGCACGTGCGCACATGCACAGGGACCCCACCCCTGACTTGTGGGAAAGTGACGACTAAGAGGTCTCTAACTACACACCAAATTTGAACACAATCGGCCCAGCCGTTCCTGAGATATAGAATAGGGGTGAGTACGTGCGCACGTGCAGAGGCACCCCACCCCTGACTTGTGGAAAGGCGGCGGCTGAGAGGTCCCTAACCACGCACAAAATTCGAACACAATCGGTTCAGCCGTTCCTGAGATATGGAATATGGGTGTGCACGTGCGCACGTGCAAAGACACCGCATCCTGACTTGTGGGAAAGAGGCGGCTGAGAGGTCCCTAACCACACACCAAATTGGAACACAATCGGCCCAGCCGTTGCGGAGTTTTTGCGAGAAAACACTTTTCAACACCCCTCACGCGGCACGCGCCACGCGCAGTGGTAGTCACCCACATGAGTCGGCACAGATCTCAAACAGGTAGGTTGGATGGGGCTACTCAACAAAGAAACCTGCTTGTCAATAGGACGTGCGGTTGCAGAGATATTAGCTTCTCAAAAGCGTCGCCACGGGCCGGGTCGGGCCGGGTCGGGCCGCTCATATTCAGATTTTTCCCATATATCACGGAAGGACGAGCGAGCGCTTCGCGCTCGCTCGTAATTATAACTTACGTTGGTTGTGAATCACTCCAAAATAGCATCAGACGCGCCACTTTCCCTATCCTTACTCCTACCAAAATGCCAACAATAGAGGAAACACGAACGAGGCAAAAACAATATTGTTTCTTTCGCAAGAAGTTATATTTTTCATAGGCAGTACCTACCCATTTTCATCGCCAGTTTCAAGAGAATTTTGAAGGGGCTAAATTCCATTGCAGCCCTGTCGAGCTTGGGAGGGGGAGGAGGGGGGGGGGGGGGTGCCCCTGCCCCCCCTGGATCCGCCAGTGTTTAGCGAGACATAACCATGCGTACGTGTTAAAGCTTGTGCGTCTCGTGCGCTTATAATTTCAGCCGAAAGGACAATTGTATATCGAAGCCATGGATTGTATGTAGGACTTGAACACCACATATGCATTATTATCTTAAAAATACAGAATATTTTCCATCTGGAGAAATAAGAAAGTATATTACCGATGTACGAACAACCCTTATGATCAATGGAACTTTTACATTTGCTATTCATACATGTATGTTTGACTGACAACGTACACACATACACATGCAAACTAATTGCAAAACGTATTGTAGTGTCGTACTTGTACGTAGATGTTGGCCCGTACGTTTATGTATGGCGGTTGACCCTCGGCCGGTCAAGGTCACCTTCACCGGCCGTACCTGGCGTCGGGGAGCCGACGTCGAGGCAGATGTGTCTGGGCGGCCGGGCAGGGCGTGGCCGCAGTGGCGCCGAGCAGGTACCGGCTTACCCTCTTGAGTACGTTATGTCTTGTTTTAAATATCACGCTGGTGATAACTTCTCTATGAGTTGGAACTGAGCAGAACGTGACACGCAGTGACTGACGGCGACACCACACGTATATACATTCAAATGCAAAATATTTGCCAACTGTGTAACACAACGCTTACTTCGCCGTGCATTCCAAGCAACATACCCGTTCATTTTGCGAACTGTGAAGTTTAAAGTTATTTTCAGGACGGCATGATTCACAGGACATTGCTTTCAGTATAGTTAACCTCAGTCCCCAGTCCCCAGTCCCCAGTCCCAGTCCCCAGTCCCCAGTCCCCAGTCCCCAGTCCCCAGTCCCCAGTCCCCAGTCCCCAGTCCCCAGTCCCCAGTTCCCAGTCCCCAGTCCCCAGTCCCCAGCCCCCAGTCCCCAGTCCCCAGTCCCAGTCCCAGTCCCCCAGTCCCCAGTCCCCCAGTCCCCAGTCCCCAGTCCCCCAGTCCCCAGTCCCAGTCCCCAGTCCCCAGTCCCCCAGTCCCCAGTCCCCAGTCCCCAGTCCCCAGTCCCCAGTCCTCAGTCCCCAGTCAATGCCGGGACCCCAGTCAATGCCGGGTTAACACACAGTCCAGTCTCGAGAGATCCAGCCGCCATCAGTTCAGTCTCAAGAGATCCAATGTTGTGTTTCCGTTGCTTCTTTTCATTCATTATTCATGCAAAAATATGTCACGCAGAGAGTGCTAATTTGTGGCATTTGTATATATTTTGTATACGTTTAATCCGAATCTTTTGAATGGATGGATTTCCAAGGTCAGGGCCCGCGCTAAGCAGAGCTTGTTCCGTAGGACCTGACCCCTACCGTCCGATCGCGTAATTCCTGGTAGCCGGCAAAATTTATAAGCGAAATTTGTACATGCCTGGACACGGCCCGCCCCGCTCACTGACGTCATCTGACCTTGAGTGCGAGCGACCGCTGCCAACGGCCGCAGGGTCATCCTAGTCGGGGGCAAATAGCGAGCGCCCGAAACGACTCGAACCCTGGCTGCCACTACCGGGTGAGGTCAGAAGTCCGGCGCTCTCCCAACTGAGCTACAGGGGCGGACAGCGTTTGGACATTTGTTCACAACCTTTCACGCACTCGCGATCATGCACAGCGCGCGCAGAAGAAACGTGTGTTACAGCGTTCCGGTGATTCTGTTACAGCGTTCCGGTGATTCTGTTACAGGCGTTCGGTGATTCTGTTACAGCGTTCCGGTGATTCTGTTACAGCGTTCCGGTGATTCTGTTACAGCGTTCCGGTGATTCTGTTACAGCGTTCCGGTGATTCTGTTACAGCGTTCCGGTGATTCTGTTACAGCGTTCCGGTGATTCTGCGCAGAGTTCAAGTTGGCCAACATTAAACCTTGGTGAACATCAGAGTACATTGATGTACATCAGAGTACATTGATGTACAACAGAGTACATTGGGTCAGCCACTAGTTCGCTAGGCCTTCCATGTTTTACGAATGCATCCGTCTAAAAAATGAAATTTGCTAAGTGTTTCCCCGCATGAGTCATGGGTTTTATTTTCGGAAGAGAGCATTGGCTCTCTTTTACCTATTATTTCCTTCAATTTCGGCGATATTTAATTGCATGATGGTTTCATGATTCCCTTCCGACTCTGAAACGTGCTTTCATGATTCCCTTCCGACTCCGAAACGCGTTCTTCTTCTGTGAAGTTAGGAAATACCACGTCCTCTTGCATCAAGTAAAAGTCCAACATCGCACAAATAGTGCGATTCAGTTTCGATGGGGCGGGGCACATCAAATGAACGCATCCGTGTTTTTTATCACAACTGCAACGTACGAATGTTAACACATCCCTGGAGGCAAACAGCAGATGACGACAATGATGATACTAATTAATTTAGACAATTAATTTAGACCAGATACGCTACAAGGGCAAAACTTGTTACAACATTGTGAAAACGTTGGCTCACATTTTAGGAACGAATATGACCACACATTTGTCAAAGAATCCATAATATTTATGAAATATTCCGACAAAAACTGTCCATATTAGCGCAGCAAATCCTCCTTCCGATATCTCTCCACCCTGCTCTGTCGAATCTGTTCTCAGCTGTTGGTGCTCCCACTCTCACCGTTTATCTGGATTCCCGGCTGCCGCCTGCCCCGGGCCACTCTCACCGTTTGTCTGGATTCCCGGCTCCCGCCTGCCCCGGGCCACTCTCACTGTTTGTCTGGATTCCCGACTGCCGCCTGCCCCGGGCCACTCTCACCGTTTGTCTGGATTCCCGACTGCCGCCTGCCCCGGGCCACTCTCACCGTTTGTCTGGAATCCCGACTGCCGCCTGTCCCGGGCCACTCTCACCGTTTGTCTGGATTCCCGACTGCCGCCTGCCCCGGGCCACTCTCACCGTTTGTCTGGATTACCAGCTGCCGCCTGCCCTGCGAGCCGCTCCTCTCTCTCTCCTCTCACTGGCCGCCGTCCGAATCCGTCGGTCCCGCCTCGGCCAGCAGCCGTGAGCCGGGGGTGAATCAGCCTGCTGGCAGCGGGAGCCAGGTTCCAAACCAAACACCTATCGCCGACCTACCGCCGACCGACGCCCCAGACAGCACCTCCTGCGGCCGGCGACCCGACCGACGCCCCAGACAGCACCTCCGTGGCCGGCGACCCGACCTACGCCCCAGACAGCACCTCCGCGGCCGGCGACCCGACCGACGCCCCAGACAGCACCTCCACGGCCGGCGACCCCGACCCGACGCCCCAGACAGCACCTCCGCGGCCGGCGACCCGACCTAACGCCCCAGACAGCACCTCCGTGGCCGGCGACCGACCTACGCCCAGACAGCACCTCCACGGCCGGCGACCCGACCGACGCCCCAGACAGCACCTCCGCGGCCGGCAGCCCGACCGACGCCCAAGACAGCACCTCCGTGGCCGGCGACCC
>JAXIVJ010014624.1:0-12500 GCA_036785665.1 Chirona hameri
AGTAAATAAGCACAGTTTGACGTTTATTATTATTTGCGTTATAACTTAATTGTGACATTATTTGAGACATGTTATTATATTAGGTTGTGTTAATAAAAGCTACAGGAATTTAAAGCAAGTCAATAGGTCATAAAGGAGGTGCCTGACTTAACATATCACATTCTTCTAGAACATTCATATACTAATTCGAAAAGATTGAAACTGTGATGTATGGCTTTTCTTGCGTGTGTGCATTATTTCATCTTGTGCATATGGTGCTGATGAAGTTTTTTATGACGAAACGCGCCCACCTATGTGTTTGCTTTCCTGTGTCATATATGCTATAATTGTCTGTGTATTCATATATATATATATATATATATATATATATATATATATATATATATATATATATATATATATATAGATAGATAGATAGATAGATAGATAGATAGATAGATAGATAGATAGATAGATAGATAGATAGATAGATAGATAGATAGATAGATAGATAGATAGATAGATAGATAGATAGATAGATAGATAGATAGATAGATAGATAGATAGATAGATAGATAGATAGATAGATAGATAGATAGATAGATAGATAGATAGATAGATAGATAGATAGATAGATAGATAGATAGATAGATAGATAGATAGATAGATAGATAGATAGATAGATAGATAGATAGATAGATAGATAGATAGATAGATAGATAGATAGATAGATAGATAGATAGATAGATAGATAGATAGATAGATAGATAGATAGATAGATAGATAGATAGATAGATAGATAGATAGATAGATAGATAGATAGATAGATAGATAGATAGATAGATAGATAGATAGATAGATAGATAGATAGATAGATAGATAGATAGATAGATAGATAGATAGATAGATAGATAGATAGATAGATAGATAGATAGATAGATAGATAGATAGATAGATAGATAGATAGATAGATAGATAGATAGATAGATAGATAGATAGATAGATAGATAGATAGATAGATAGATAGATAGATAGATAGATAGATAGATAGATAGATAGATAGATAGATAGATAGATAGATAGATAGATAGATAGATAGATAGATAGATAGATAGATAGATAGATAGATAGATAGATAGATAGATAGATAGATAGATAGATAGATAGATAGATAGATAGATAGATAGATAGATAGATAGATAGATAGATAGATAGATAGATAGATAGATAGATAGATAGATAGATAGATAGATAGATAGATAGATAGATAGATAGATAGATAGATAGATAGATAGATAGATAGATAGATAGATAGATAGATAGATAGATAGATAGATAGATAGATAGATAGATAGATAGATAGATAGATAGATAGATAGATAGATAGATAGATAGATAGATAGATAGATAGATAGATAGATAGATAGATAGATAGATAGATAGATAGATAGATAGATAGATAGATAGATAGATAGATAGATAGATAGATAGATAGATAGATAGATAGATAGATAGATAGATAGATAGATAGATAGATAGATAGATAGATAGATAGATAGATAGATAGATAGATAGATAGATAGATAGATAGATAGATAGATAGATAGATAGATAGATAGATAGATAGATAGATAGATAGATAGATAGATAGATAGATAGATAGATAGATAGATAGATAGATAGATAGATAGATAGATAGATAGATAGATAGATAGATAGATAGATAGATAGATAGATAGATAGATAGATAGATAGATAGATAGATAGATAGATAGATAGATAGATAGATAGATAGATAGATAGATAGATAGATAGATAGATAGATAGATAGATAGATAGATAGATAGATAGATAGATAGATAGATAGATAGATAGATAGATAGATAGATAGATAGATAGATAGATAGATAGATAGATAGATAGATAGATAGATAGATAGATAGATAGATAGATAGATAGATAGATAGATAGATAGATAGATAGATAGATAGATAGATAGATAGATAGATAGATAGATAGATAGATAGATAGATAGATAGATAGATAGATAGATAGATAGATAGATAGATAGATAGATAGATAGATAGATAGATAGATAGATAGATAGATAGATAGATAGATAGATAGATAGATAGATAGATAGATAGATAGATAGATAGATAGATAGATAGATAGATAGATAGATAGATAGATAGATAGATAGATAGATAGATAGATAGATAGATAGATAGATAGATAGATAGATAGATAGATAGATAGATAGATAGATAGATAGATAGATAGATAGATAGATAGATAGATAGATAGATAGATAGATAGATAGATAGATAGATAGATAGATAGATAGATAGATAGATAGATAGATAGATAGATAGATAGATAGATAGATAGATAGATAGATAGATAGATAGATAGATAGATAGATAGATAGATAGATAGATAGATAGATAGATAGATAGATAGATAGATAGATAGATAGATAGATAGATAGATAGATAGATAGATATATATATATATATATATATATATATATATATATATATATATATATATATATATATATATATATATATATATATATATATATATATATATATATATATATATATATATATATATATATATATATATATATATATATATATATATATATATATATATATATATATATATATATATATATATATATATATATATATATATATATATATATATATATATATATATATATATATATATATATATATATATATATATATATATATATATATATATATATATATATATATATATATATATATATATATATATATATATATATATATATATATATATATATATATATATATATATATATATATATATATATATATATATATATATATATATATATATATATATATATATATATATATATATATATATATATATATATATATATATATATATAAATTATATTGACGACTGTGACCGTGGTTTCAATGCATTTCAATGCATTTTGGTGCTCAAATTTTCAACCATAGTGCCAGGGGCCAGTATCAGTTGATGGCATAGTGGGAGATAAATTCAAATTTAGAACACTCTAAAATTAGATGCATGACTGTGGCCTTGGTTTCAATGCTCCAATTATAGAACAGCCGGTAGCGTGTATTTTTCAAGTCTGGCTTATGGCTTATGTAAGCCACCTGGGTGTGTTTTGGCTCCCAAGACACCGCCAGGTACTGAATTCCCCGGGCAATGCCGGGTACCCCAGCTAGTACCAACATAAACAGTAGACTAAAATTATCGCAAACTTACTCCATATCCATCTTCGCTTCTTCAAGCTTTTCGCTTGGAGATCGTAGGTTGTTTATCGACGCTTTACGTTTGGAAATTGCCGCGTGCGCCAATTTGTGTTATCTGCTGCCCGGCTGACGCGATTTTCCGGCAGCAGCGACAGCAGGAGGCAGCAGAGGTATGACGTCATACACCGTGCCCCTCCCCACATCCCATTCCCCTCATTGGTCCACGCTGATTGGTCGATACGTTTTGACAGCATTAGGCAGCAGCCGTCAGCCCGTCAGGAGGCGTCGTGAACAAGGCTCTGGTCATTGTGAATATGGGTCAAAGCATCTTGACGAGACAAACACGATGCCATCAGCATTATTGCCCTATCTTTATTAGGTAAAACGTTATGCACGAGAGAAGAAAAAAAAACATCAAACAGTCAGCGGAACCTTTGATTACCTCTGGAGCCTAAACCTGAGCGCTACAAACGGCGAGTGCATTTTGCAAGAGCTTTCCGTTTGTTCCTAGCTATCATAGTTCCCGAGATATTTTGGGATTTCTGGAGCGAAGTCCTAAATTTGGAACATTTAACCTTTGATGAGCTCTGGTGACCTCAATATTGATCTGAGCCCAAAATTACCACTAGTTTCGATATGATTTGTGACGAGCTATCGAACGGTAATTTTGGATTCCGCCTACTCCTGATAGGAGCCGAGTTCGGGTGGGGTTGTTCGAACATCCCCCAGCAGGGTGTGTAAAACAGCGGGGCGCGGGTTAAGGAAGGAAAGGTGCTAAATTTAGGCCGCTTTGTATCGTATTGGGGGCAATGGCCCCGAACTTCCCATACGATCCACCCTTTGACACCTCTTTCAATAGACGGTCTCTGCAGATGGTTAGGGGATCCTCTAAATGCCGTTATAATACCTGAACCCTCGCCAGTGTAATACCCCTAGGTTTGTCGTAAATGACTCTAGCAGTTATTATGCGATTTTGATGACATTTTCAGTACCCTACTTTCGAACGATATGCCACGTACACTTAAAATTTCGATTTTTTTGACCCATGATCTATGGCCTGTTTATTAAGGTCATGTCGGTCGAATGCAGTGTCCCGCCGCACGGATCCGTAAACCTAATTCGTGCATCGTATGTAATTTATTCGTGTAATTAAATTATTAATTCGTATATACTTCATGCAGACCTAAGGAGAACTTTCACCGGAACCATCATTCTTGTACCAAGTGCCATCCATGTCACATTTTTGCCCTGTGACTTCTACGAGGTCAACTCAGGAGACATCGAAGTCACACGTGGTTTTTCTCCAACAACTTTGAGCCGAATCAAAATAGCTCAATGGACATGGCATGGGTTTAGGGGAGGTATTGACGGGGTATTACAGGGGAGGTAACCTCATCCGTGACCTTGAAGGAGGGAGTATGACGTGGGTAAGGAGGTAGTTATTTGAGGATATTGGGGATACGTTCTTAGGGGTAGACAGGAGGTTAGGATTCAGTGAGGGGGCATTCAGGTTCTTGTTAAGGCGTAAACTGGGGGTGGTCGATTTGTCCCCTCCATTTACTCCCAAAATTGTCTTCACTGAACCTAGGTTTGTGTCATTTGGAATTCCTGAGGACGCAGAAATCAGTGACTAGGATGCAAGGAAAATCGCAGTGAATTATTATAAAGCATATTCCGCGCGCCGAATGGCCTGCGTCCGCCATGAATGGTGTGCGTCCGCCTTTAGTTGACCAGTGTAGCCTAACTGCTTTAAAGGGACTAGCCACCTTTGTGAAAGTTGACGAATCACACTTAATTGTATGTCTACATGTCAGGTGAGATCAGCTGAATATGTTCGTGAACTTTTTTCCGAAAAAACTTATCTTGGAAGATATTCAACTTTTAGTTTTAAGCGGAAAGTTGGGTTGGTGACGTCATCATTTTTTTAATAACGGAAATCCTTTGTGCTGCTAAATGTATGGCACAATTTTTTGTCGACATCTATTGCGCATAAAAAGCGAACCACCCGGTGTCTAGATTGGCTTAGATTGCGAACCACCCGGGGATTGAGAAATGAAAGATGAAAATATTACAAGGCTTAAAACAAGTCGACTATCATTACCAGTTGGGTAAAGAGACGACGCTGTCGGTTTAGAGTCCCTATTCAAATACACATGGGCCTTATTTTTTACAGATGTCAAAATCAAACTCGAATATTTTTTTGATTAGATCATTGTAGTTGTTTTAACTGCTACCATACTTAATTTCAATGCCAAGCCATACAAATGGTTATCTCAACTCAAATCTAATGTTAATGTGGGATAGTCCCTTTAAAGCGTCGAAAGCTGGGCTCAAATGGGTACCAGAGTTCTATGTTGCACTGGTGTTTTGTCTTTTATGTATAAACCCTGTTTTGAATGTCTAAATTGTTAAATTCGTATGCTTTCATTTTGTATTCCGATACCCACCAATGATCCAAGAAATGTGCGCTACGTCACCCGGATTAATGTGCAAGCCGATGATTCGTCTGAAGAAGAAACAATAGGATGCACACTGCACAGTTTGCACAGGAATGCTGGCGGAGGGGTGGAGACTGCTTACGTCGAAATTGACTTATCGATAAACTCCAGTTCCGGGACGGATACTGCTAAATACGCCGATTTGACATCACATTGGATTGCCTGTTGGGTGAGCCATGACTGACTGCTGGGCCTGGCTGTTTCCTGGTAGACAGTATATACCACTGCGGGATTGCAGTCGCGCTGATCCCTGTCGGAGTCGGATCTCTCTGAGAGCCACTGCTGATCCCTTGCGGAGTCAGGTCTCTCTGAGAGCCGCTGCTGATCCCTGGCTGAGTCAGGTCTCTCTGAGAGGCGCTGCTGATCCCTGTCTGAGTCAGGTCTCTCTGAGAGCCACTGCTGATCTCTGGCGGAGTCAGGTCTCTCTGAGACCCGCTGCTGATCCCTGTCTGAGTCAGATCTCTGAGACCCGCAGCTGATCCCTGGCTGAGTCAGGTCTCTCTGAGACCCGCTGCTGATCCCTGGCTGAGTCAAGTCTCTGAGACCCGCAGCTGATCCCTGGTGGAGTCAGGTCTCTCTGAGAGCCACTGCTGATTCCTGGCGGAGTCAGGTCTCTCTGAGAGCCGCTGCTGATCCCTGGCGGAGTCAGGTCTCTCTGAGAGCCGCTGCTGATCCCTGGCTGAGTCAGATCTCTCTGAGAGCCACTGCTGATCCCCTGCGGAGTCAGGTCTCTCTGAGAGCCGCTGCTGATCCCTGGCTGAGTCAGGTCTCTCTGAGAGCCGCTGCTGATCCCTGGCTGAGTCAGGTCTCTCTGAGAGCCGCTGCTGATCCCTTGCGGAGTCAGGTCTCTCTGAGAGGCGCTGCTGATCCCTGGCGGAGTCAGGTCTCTCTGAGAGCCACTGCTGATCCCTGGCTGAGTCAGGTCTCTCTGAGAGCCGCTGCTGATCTCTGGCGGAGTCAGGTCTCTCTGAGACCGGCGCTGCTGATCCCTTGCGGAGTCAGGTCTCTCTGAGAGCCGCTGCTGATCCCTGGCTGAGTCAGGTCTCTCTGAGAGGCGCTGCTGATCCCTGTCTGAGTCAGGTCTCTCTGAGAGCCGCTGCTGATCTCTGGCTGAGTCAGGTCTCTCTGAGAGCCGCTGCTGATCCCTGGCGAAGTCAGGTATCTCTGAGTCCCGCTGCTGATCCCTGGCGGAGTCAGATCTCTCTGACAGCCGCTGCTGATCCCTGGCGAAGTCAGGTCTCTCTGAGAGCCGCGCTGCTGATCCCTGGCTGAGTCAGATCTCTGAGACCCGCTGCTGATCTCTGGCGGAGTCAGGTCTCTCTGAGACCCGCAGCTGATCCCTGGCGGAGTCTGGTCTCTCTGAGAGCCACTGCTGATCCCTGGCTGAGTCAGGTCTCTCTGAGAGCCACTGCTGATCTCTGGCGGAGTCAGGTCTCTCTGAGAGCCGTTGCTGATCCCTGGCTGAGTCAGATCTCTCTGAGAGCCGCTGTTGATCCCTGGTAGAGTCAGATCTCTCTGACAGCTGCTGCTGATCCCTGGCGGAGTCAGGTCTCTCTGAGAGCCACTGCTGATCTCTGGCGGAGTCAGGTCTCTCTGAGAGCCGCTGCTGATCCCTGGCTGAGTTAGGTCTCTCTGAGAGCCGCTGCTGATCCCTGGCTGAGTCAGGTCTCTCTGAGAGCCACTGCTGATCCGTGGCTGAGTCAGATCTCTCTGAGACCCGCGCTGCTGAAGGCTGGGAGTCGCCACAATCCCACGGCGGAACCGGTTTCTGCTATTTAAGAGCCGATGGCGCCTGGAGCCAGCATCAGTCGACTCAGAGTGGTCCAGACAGACAGACAGTCTCATCCGTCCCGCACAGTACCAACATGAAGCTGGTGAGTAACATCGGTGGTACTTCTCTGGTGCGAGGAATATTCACATAATCATTTTCGGCACTATTGTCAGCCAAGATGATGTATTGGTGTGTTGGCGTTGGCGTTCACACACTGCTTCTCTGGGATATGCTTCTAGTAGACACAAATATTTCCATATGTTTTCTTGTAACTCTGCTACCATACAAGTCACTTCTTTCTGTTCCTTTGTCAGAATGCACTGGTGAACTATTGCTGACTGTCTGGCTCCTTCTTGACTTTTGACGGTGCCGTGCTGTTGCTCAGGTTGTGGTCGTCTCGCTGACGGTGTTGTTGCTCAGGTTGTGCTCGTCTCGCCGACGGTGCTGTTGATCAGGTTGTGCTCGTCTCGCTGACGGTTCTGTTGCTCAGGTTGTGCTCGTCTCGCTGACGGTGCCGTCCTGTTGCTCAGGTTGTGCTCGTCTCGCTGACGGTGCTGTTGCTCAGGTTGTGGTCGTCTCGCTGACGGTGCCGTGCTGTTGATCAGGTTGTGCTCGTCTCGCTGACGGTGCTGTTGCTCAGGTTGTGGTCGTCCCGCTGACGGTGCCGTGCTGTTGCTCAGGTTGTGCTCGTCTCGCTGACGGTGTTGTTGCTCAGGTTGTGCTCGTCTCGCTGACCGTGCTGTTGCTCAGGTTGTGGTCGTCTCGCTGACGGTGCTGTTGCTCAGGTTGTGCTCGTCTCGCTGACGGTGCTGTTGCTCAGGTTGTGCTCGTCTCACTGACGGTGCTGTTGCTCAGGTTGTGCTCGTCTCGCTGACGGTTCTGTTGCTCAGGTTGTGCTCGTCTCGCTGACGGTGCTGTTGCTCAGGTTGTGCTCGTCTCACTGACGGTGCTGTTGATCAGGTTGTGCTCGTCTCGCTGACGGTTCTGTTGCTCAGGTTGTGCTCGTCTCGCTGACGGTGCCGTGCTGTTGCTCAGGTTGTGCTCGTCTCGCTGACGGTGCTGTTGCTCAGGTTGTGCTAGTCTCGCTGACGGTGCTGTTGCTCAGGTTGTGCTCGTCTCACTGACGGTGCCGTGCTGTTGCTCAGGTTGTGCTCGTCTCGCTGGTGGCACTAGCTGCGGCCGCCCCTCAGGGTGAGGTCGAGATCGAGGTTGAGGAGCCTCAGATCCGTGTGTTGAACCAGTACTTTACCCAGGACGGCAAGGGCAACTACGAGTACGGCTACGAGCAGGACAACGGGCAGAAGGTATGTCACAAACTGCTGGTGGTGGGTTTAGCCAAGGTTTAGCTACCCAGTTATAATTTGTACCGTTGGTTATTTTAACGACACACACATGCTATTTCGACATTGGGTACTTCCTTGTTCTACTTTGTTATTATCGTGCCTTGCCCTTCTGCAATGCTTTGCAGAATAGCTTTCCAGACATCCATGATTAAAGGGAGATAATCACCTTTTGATTTTGTTAGCAACACTTCCTTTGGCTACCGTTATGCTATTAAAATGATGTGATCTAAATTTAAGAATTAAATACAATTATTCCCTAATTCAAAGTTGGAAGTTTGGGAAAATTTATGATCGGTATTTTCCCTACACTATTGGAAAGCGCAACATCTGGCGCTTTTGTGTCAATCTGTTCAACGTTGTTGGATGGGCACTTATAAACAAATCGCCGACACTAAATAGGTTGCCGTCGGGGGCCTACCTAAACTGCCGATTTCAATGCACTTTTTTAAAATGATTGTTGATTGTTCATAAAAGTTTGGCACATATTCGCAAAAGATAGAATGCAGGAAACATATTGCATACCTTTATGATAAATAACAATGCGTAGGGAGGCTAATTTACTGAATTCGTTACCGAGTGTTTGCTGATTATAAGCGTGGAGCGCTTATCAACTATGAATTGAAATATCTCGCGGTAGGAGTTGTTATATGCAAAATTTGATGAATTTACAATATATTTTGGTCTCGTCTATCGATTGCAGGTGCTAACTCCATTTTTGTGGAAAAAGGTCATTATCTCCCTTTAAGGTAGCACATAACTTTTGAACACAAATATTTCGAGCAGGAATACATTAAGATCAATCGAAAGTAGGTGTATAATATTGGCTATGCTGTTGCGAAGCGTTTTAAATCACAAACAATCCGCCGAACGGCTATGCTGACTTTGAGGTCAGCTTGGATGGTTCTGCTTCGGGGTCAAACACCTGAAGATCTGCTATGCGACATCCTAACGAATTAACCGCCTTCCGCCTTGTGACCTGACCTGACCTGACACCATTCGTTTCGGCTGCAGGTGGAGGAGGTGGGACGCAGCTACCCGGGGTCCGAGCCCGAGACCGGCTCCATCAGCAAGGAGGGCAGCTTCGAGTTCATCGCGCCCAACCAGCAAACATACCGGGTGGACTACCTTGCCGACGAGGGCGGCTTCCAGCCAGAGGGCGACCACCTGCCTAAGTCGCCGGCCCAGATCCCCGAGTACGCCCAGCTGCGCCAGGAGCACCCCGAACTGTTTGTCGGCGCTTTCTGGCTCAACAACTGAACGGCGCATCACGGTGCTGCACTCGTCTGAGAATATCTGAGATGCGGCTGGTGTGACGTCAGCGAATGGCGACGTTATACGACCGTATCCGGCTGCGAGGACAGCTGAGATGTGGATGGCGTGACGTCAGCTGACGGCGGGGAGGTCAAGGGAAGGACGACGGGAGACGAGAGAGGGAGGGAGGGAGGTGGACGCTGCGCATTACCTTGAACATCACGCCAAACCGGGGATTCTCAATGTCAACGTCAAGCGATGCTTCCTTAACGAATGATTCTATGTTCCTATAGTGTGCACTTTTTGCCTGGTGAATAAATCATTGGTGTCCAAGACCGTGTTTAACTACGTCTCACACCGCCGATGGACTGTTCACGTTTCAAAACACCTTTGTATGTTTATCTAAACGGTTGTATACGGAACTGGGCCCGGGAAGCGTTTGTAGCATTCTGGCCAACTTATAAATGTCCAATGTCTGACAAAAACATTAATTATCCTACCGCATTAAACGCATGACGAAATAAGTATGATGAGCTTGCATTGTTAATTATGCCATTTATATATATAATGTTTATAGTCGTTTCGGACGTTTCTGAAGTGTTCTTTCCCAACGTGAAAGAACACTTTATAACTTTGTTTAAAGTTAAATTGGCACGGTAGCTTGCTTATCGACTGTGTTTGCTGCGATCCGTGTCGCGCGGTTGTCATGACTACGCCATGTTTTAAAAGTGCCTTTATTTTTATGTCGGCATGTTCAAGGGCAACAAATATCCGCTTTGCATAGAGGTTTAGCTCGACTACCAGCACACGTTCGATCATTCCGTTGATTTTGTTGCGGGCTGAAGCTTTAGAGGGAATCAGGTTTGCACGTCGGCGTGGCGTGCGCTGCTTCTAAACCCCACAACGGAAAATTTCAAAACTTGAATACGATACTTTTACGACAAGGAGACTTTCGTGTGCAGATTTTTAGGCAGATATATACATCAAGTAGTTGTAAAGAAATACGCCTCTAAAAACCATGGCAACGATCGGGTCGGGCCGCTCTTATGAAGATCGAGTCTGGCCGCCCCTAGTTGCCGGCAGACCTCCTGAGCGGGCACTTCGCGCCTGGTCGGTAATAGCAAAAGGCATTGAAAGATATTGAGCACTTTAAATAAACATAATGAACATGAACGAAAATATAGTCGGCGCCTCTCTTCCTTAGATGCTAGTCTTCGCTCATGTTGTGTTTAAAAAAAATCATAAACATGGGGAAAGACGGGCCCCCTAGATGTCCCCTAAGATATTTGTCACATTTATCGATATGTGTACATGGTATCGAAGCAGCGTTACTTTCATCGTTAAAAGGAATGTTTCACCTTTCTGAAAGTTGTCAAATACAGGAGTGGTAAAGTGTGCTGTCCCTATAGATAAGGTCGGGGACAAAATGTTCCTTCTCATGAAGTACTCGGGGGTTCAAAATGCCAGCAAAAATAATTCCTATGTCATTCCTGTGAAAATTTGCTAAGTGATCATGTCCTTTGAAGTGCTGATCGTCAAAACCACTTCAGATGTATTATTCACTTAACCATCATATTCATCACGTCAGTATGTATGTACATTTATTTATTTTTTTAATTATAAATTAGCAGATGCGTTTGCCTTTATTGTTAGCTCTTGATTGCCAATAATAATATATTACATTTTAAAAAAATCCGACGAAAAAACTTATCTATAAACTTCACTTCTCTATCGTCATTACGTAGAGTTATTGACATAAAACTGTTGGTGACCTCGGATGACCTCGGCTGACCCTGTTGGGGTCACTGAACAAATATGGCACCTAGGTCTTCAAGAATGGCCTATAATAACATGATCCAGAAGGAATTGGGCTGATATGCGTATCCTCAGAACAGGAAACATTTGAATAGTTCCCCATTGACTTATAATGGGAGGTCACGAAATTGACCCGACCTTATGTCACCGATATAAAAATCTGAGATAAACGAATTGTAGGTACCATTACCCTTATTTATGAAATCCTGTAAGTACGAAATCGATCGGCCAAAAACAGTGGCTGTGGTATGACCGCACACTTTTTTGGATGTGGGGTCACGTGACCTGGCCTGGTGACCTGACCTGAGAGGACACGTGGTCAATAATTTTACAATATGTGGGCAATTGATGCCTTAACAGCTGTGCCAAAAACGGTGGTTCTGCGCACCGCCGTGTTTTCGCTATCCTCGAAAAACCTTAGGGGCGTCTAAACGCCCCCCCCCCCAACCCCCGGCACGGCGCAGGAAATCCGGACAGTAGATTCCCCGGGGCCGGGGCCGGTGTAGTAGTGCATTTTCAATGGAGATCCACTGTCAGGACAGTGGATTTCACTGTTTTG
>JAXIVJ010014624.1:17500-30000 GCA_036785665.1 Chirona hameri
GGGCCGGGCCGGGCCGGGTCGGGTCGGGTCGGGCCGCTCACATTCAGATTTGTCCCATATACCACGGAAAGACGAGCGAGCGCTTCGCGCTCGATTGTAATCAGCAACCCTTACCATCAGTGGCGTACCGAGTATCAGGTCATGCAGGTCATGACCTGATCCTTTGGATCCGAGGCGCCCATGCGAAGCTGACGCCCCTCCGATCAGTCACGACACCCATCTGGCCAGCGTCGGCGCCACTCCGGTCAGTGAGGACGCTCCCCCGGCCAGTGACAGCACTCTTGCGGCCAGTTACGGCTCCCCCGGCCAGTGACTGTGTCCCCTGCCATAGACGGTGCCTCTCCGGCCCGTGACAGCGCCCCTCCGGCCAGCGACGGCGCCCCTCCGGCCAGCGACGGCGCCCCTCCGGCGAGTAACGGCGTCCCTCCGACTAGTGACTGCCCCTTTCGGTGAGTGACAGCGCCCCTCCGGCCAGTGACTCTCCTTCCGTACGATGCGGAAGGAGAGACGCCCCCCCCCCCCCTGCACAAAATTTCACCAATAATGGTGGCCCAGACTAGTTATTGATTCAACACTGATTGAATAGATTGGAATCGTTCAATCAAAATTCCTGGAATAAAAAAAAATAATTGATTCACCACCAGATCTTGGGATTCATGAATCGTGATTAAATCAAAACCCGCATCAAATCAAGGCTGATTGAATCAAAAGATTTAACGATTCTTAACGATTCAAGTACACTGGTAAATTGTGCAAATACATTCATTTATACTGAAATAGTATTGCTATAACAGTGTTTTAATGATGATATATATGTATGTTTCGACTTTTATTGATTTGACATAAATTCACTACATATATTTTAATTGGTTAGAGCTGCTGCGAGGAACATTATTCTTATGATTAAAACCATTAGTGTTGATGACCTTAACCTCGATGTATAAAAACGTTAAATTACTGATAGACTGTATTGATATTTCGGCCACAGGCCTTTGTCAAAATTACATATGAGTGAATACAATGTTTACATGAATGACAATGATACAAAATATGTGCATCGAATTCGTCGCCGAGTTTGAAACATTTTCAGGTAATTCTCGTGATCGCATTTTTCGCAACTACCTCCTCTACGTGTCGGCGATTTTTCACTCCTTAGCTAATCATACATCTAGGTAAAGTCACAATCATACGCAAACAGACGCAATAAGCACACCTTTCTAATGTAGGCTCTTATACAACACATCACATTCCCCGCCCCCCCCCCCCCTAATGTATGTACATTCATAAGCAAACGCAATCATAACTAAAGTTCATATCCTACACTCTCTGAAGCTGAAGCTCATACACATCACCACAAATCATACTATCCTCCTGCTTTTTATCCGATATACATACGACACAATCACATCTATAACTCTACACTGTTCTTTCAATGTAAGCACTATACCGCACGCATAATAGGCCATGAGGATCCCTGGGTATTTAATGAAGGCGTCACTCCCCTAATCATAATACTTTCAGCAATCTTTCTATCTGGGTGATCCTGAGCTCTGTAAAGGATTTTAAATCTAGAAAATCTGGGTCGGTAAGAATATCGTCTTGATGGTGCACGTTTAAGATATGATCTCCAAAAGGGGTGTTGGTGGTTTTGTTTATGGCGTCGCGTCGATGTTCGTTGTAGCGTAGTCGGACTGGGCGAATGGATTCCCCCACATAGGATCCTCCCCTCCCCTGTTGTCTGCATCGCTTACAGCGGATCTCATATACGACATTATTTTGGGTGCAATCACCTTTGAAGCCTGACCTGCAAAGATGGCATCTGCGCCCCCCTGGACAGCTGGGTTTACAAATAGAAGATTTAACTAGTGATTTTTTAAGTTTGTTGTCGTTCTTCCAGGCTAAACGTACTCGGAATTTTGACCTTTTAATTACATGTTTTACTTTCCATAGGAGCTGTTCATCTATATATGGTAGGGTTAGGAAACCGTCCCCTGTATCCGCCGTATCCGCGTGTATCCGGCGACGAATTCGATGTACATATTTTGTATCATTGTCATTCATGTAAACATTGTATTCACTCATATGTAACTTTTTACAAAGGCCTGTGGCCGAAATATCAATACAGTCTATCAGTAATTCAAAATCGTAGAAAATGAGAAACATGTTTACATGTTTTTCAGAGTTCGAAGATTTCCACCGGGCCGTCGCTCGGAAAGTGGGAGGAGCTTGTTTGTGTTGTGTGTGTGTGGGGGGGTGCCTGTCCAACGGAGCATATTGGTACGAGCAGCCCAAACGGCTGGTCTGATTTTGACGCGGTTGTCACCGTTCGATTTGGCAACACTGTGGACAGATGATGGTACCATTTTCGGGTAAATCGATGGGACGTGGCACGTGCTAAGTGCCAAAAAGTGGGCGCCAACATTTTATTTTATTTTTCGCCTGCTCAGGTCACACGGTTGGTGACAGTTTGTCTCCGTATGTTTGACAATTGCAATGGGCGGGGCGGCGTAGGGTACTGATTTACGCAGTAGGGTTAGGTTTTATCTACCCTACTGCGGGGGCAATGGGCGGGGCGGCGTAGGGTACTTATTTACGCAGTAGGGTTAGGTTTTATCTACCCTACTGCGGGGGCAATGGGCGGGGCGGCGTAGGGTACTGATTTACGCAGTAGGGTTAGGTTTTACCTACCCTACTGCGGGGGCAATGGGCGGGGCGGCGTAGGGTACTGATTTACGCAGCAGGGTTAGGTTTTATCTACCCTACTGCGGGGGCAATGGGCGGGGCGGCGTAGGGTACTGATTTACGCAGCAGGGTTAGGTTTTACCTACCCTACTGCGGGGGCAATGGGCGGGGCGGCGTAGGGTACTGATTTACGCAGCAGGGTTAGGTTTTATCTACCCTACTGCGGGGGCAATGGGCGGGGCGGCGTAGGGTACTGATTTACGCAGCAGGGTTAGGTTTTATCTACCCTACTGCGGGGGCAATGGGCGGGGCGGCGTAGGGTACTGATTTACGCAGCAGGGTTAGGTTTTATCTACCCTACTGCGGGGGCAATGGGCGGGGCGGCGTAGGGTACTGATTTACGCAGCAGGGTTAGGTTTTACCTACCCTACTGCGGGGGCAATGGGCGGGGCGGCGTAGGGTACTGATTTACGCAGCAGGGTTAGGTTTTATCTACCCTACTGCGGGGGCAATGGGCGGGGCCGCGTAGGGTACTGATTTACGCAGTAGGGTTAGGTTTTATCTACCCTACTGCGGGGGCAATGGGCGGGGCGGCGTAGGGTACTGATTTACGCAGTAGGGTTAGGTTTTATCTACCCTACTGCGGGGGCAATGGGCGGGGCGGCGTAGGGTACTGATTTACGCAGTAGGGTTAGGTTTTATCTACGAGATGGTCTGGAGGTCCGGGGGGTGGAGACAGCCCCCCGTAGGTAACAGCGCAGGGAGCGAATGCGAGCGGAGCGTTCTAAACGTGGGTCCCTGTCGCCGTAATTGCTGTCAAGTTTAGGTCAGGTTCGATTTTGTAATTACAAATTTGTAATTACAGTTTTGTAATTACAATTGTGTAATTGTAATTTTGTCATTACAATTTTGTAATTACTTTTTTCCCAATATTTGAATAACATCGAACCCAGCGAAAATTCGCCTGCCTACGCATTGTTATTTATCATGAAGGCATATAATGTTGCATACACTATATCTTTTGTGAATATGTACCAAACTTCTATGAACAATCAACAAGCATTTGAAAAAGTGCATTGAAATCGACAGTTTAACTTGGCCCGGACTGCGAACTATTTAGTGTTCACGACATATTTTTTTAAAAAATCCATCAATTTTCAACAAATAGGTATTGAACATATTACAATGCGCTCATGAAACATTTATCTAAACCGTTTATCCATAATCTTAATCAATCAATAAATGTTTCAGAAAACCGTGATGCATTCCGCGGATTAACTTGGCCAAGGACGGCGTCGTATTTAATGTAGCGATTTGTTTCATTGACCAATCAGGGACGTTGTCACGCTTCTTGGAGCACTTACTTCATTGCTCGGCCCTATGACTTGTTTAAAAATAACATTCAAACCAGAGTTAGTGATGGACTTCACCATTTGTTCGTCACCATATGTTAGTACATATTTTTGATTTTCCATAATTTAATTTTTGAAATAGAAAATGTTGTTATTTTACTTTTAAATTGAGGCACGACCAATATATACATGTGTCGCATGCAAATGCAGAAACATAAATTAAAAGGTGAATATTTCACTTTAATACATGTTATTGTTTGAATGTAGTTTGCCCCAGGAAGCGTCATTACTTTGGACATCTCCATTCAGCTGAACGTTCCTAAAACTATGCATAGGTGAGCATAGCGTATGAACAGGGGGAGCAGGGGGGGGGGCAGCCGCCCCCCCCCCCCCCCCACATTTTTGATTTTATACATACGCCTATGGGCGTTGCATGGAAAGAATCGACTTCAGAATGCCTCCTGCCTCCCCCCCCCCCCCCCCCCCCCCACCCCCCCCCCCCACCCCCACCCCCCCACCCCCCCCCCCCCCCCCCCCCCCCCCCCACCCCCAACTTGAACATAGTTCCTACGCCCCCTGTAGGTGAGAGTGGGGTATAGCGGACTAGCTAAGGAATGACGTCGTATATTTTTTTTTAGTGACAACCGAATCTACCAACAAATTTGTCCGAAGGGTAGTTTCGTGTGTCCAGCTTTGAATTTCATTCGGATGAATTTGAGCTAGACTTCTATAAAATGACGTAATTCGACACCGAAGAAGCCAAAACATGTTTCTATGAGAACAAAATCACGGGACAAAGTGAACCACGCTACCCCATTCGAATAAAACACTTATTTCTTCTTATTTCTTTCTTCTTTCTTGTTCTTTCTTTTCTTATTTCTTCTCTTATTTCTTCATTTTCCAGGTACTTGTCGTTCAAATACTGAAATATGTGTATTGATAACACCATTATCAAGTATTGGTAATTAACCCAGCCCAACAGCCTCTAACTCCAAACAAACGGCAGCAAAACAGCTCTATGCTCTGCATTTCGAGCGTTTTCCAAAAGTTTATAACTCGGTAACAACAGCAGCGAACCAATTAGCTATTCGCTTTGAACATCTTAAAAGCGGCCTTCTGCATTTGCGATGTGTATGTATGACAAACACTCGTCACAAGTGACGAGTCACACATTACCATCACCCATCACCCACCACCCATCACCCATCATGATCACCTATCACCCATCACCCATCCCCCATCACCCATCACCCATCACCCATCACCCATCACCCATCACCCATCACCCATCACCCATCACCCATCACCCATCACCCATCACCCATCACCCATCATGATTACCCATCACCCATCACACATCACCCATCACCCATCACCCATCACCCATCACACATCACCCATCACCCATCACCCATCACCCATCATGATCACCCATCACCCATCACCCATCACCCATCACCCATCACCCATCACCCATCATGATCACCCATCTCCATCACCCATCACCCATTACCCATTATCCATTACCCATTACCCATCACCCATCACCCATCATGATCACCCATCATGATCACCCATCACCACTATCCCACCAACCACCACAATCATCCATTCCCCGTAGTCTATCACACAACATTTATTTGCCTGCAATCGCCTCCACTTAGCACTGCTTCCGACGTCATGTCGACTTTACCAGACTAAGACACACACACAAAGACACAGAGTAGAAAGATTCGTTCATTCAGGCATCATCACCGCAAAACTCCAAACAAACGGCGGCAAAACAGCTCTATGCTCTGCATTTCGAGCGTTTTCCAAAGGTTTATAACTCGGTAACAACAGCAGCGAACCAATTAAGCTATTCGCTTTGAACATCTTAAAAGCAGCCTTCTGCATTAAAAGCTAAGCTGCAGCACTGTGTCGTCGGTTGAGAAGCCACCTGGAAAGAACCTTCTTCCCTGTCGCCAGGGACCATTCCACCGTGCACGTCAGAGCCAGCAGTATCTGTTGTGTCGCGCTTGTTACATTATGTTTTGATTTGGTTGCGTTGTTTCTGCCGTATTTTGCCGCGCCGCGCCATTATTGCATTTGTTTACATTCATACTTTTATTTTCTACATGACTGTGTTGTACGGAACTTACTTCCTTCCGGCTAAGTTAATATACAAACACGTGCTGTTCTTTATGGCGTACTTAGCTGCGGCTGAAGGCCAGATATGCTTTGCGAGAGTTTCCGGCGACTTGTGCAATCGATTGCATGAAGACGTAACAGTATCCGCTAAAAGGCAGGCACTCTAACCGACGGGGATGACTGGGGCGTACCCGTCCTGGCGGATTTCATAACGGAACCCAATCAAGCGCGACACTGCCCGCGTCGCCATCGATTCGACGAAGCTGACGAGCGTACACGAGCGACAATATGCAACGACCCTTCAGTTCATTAGCTTGTTATATCCTCGTGATTGAATACGCTCGACCAATCGTGTGATTCCATAAAAACGTCACGACTTTTGACGCCGCTCATTGGGCCACCGTATATTGCCCGGAGGGGATAACGCCTGATTACATGTGCCCACGAAATACAGATACATGCAATGTCGTGAATAACGGGGCAAAGCGGACCACCCAGGTCCGCTTTACCCCAAATTAAAGTTTCACGTGTGGACAAACATTTCAGACGACACGCCAAAAATGACGATTTTGTGTGTATGGCGCATTTAAAACTATATAATTGCATTAAGCACTGATAGGAATCTACATTTGGGCACAGACACCTCAGCAATCTCGACATTTCCATTACACTAAAAATTATAGCAGAAATATAAAATATCACCTTTTTGTTGTTGTCTCAGAGCGAAAACTGTCACCTTGATCGCCGAGCCGTCGCGGTCGGAAGTGTGTCAACATAATGCACTATTAGTGAAGATAATTGCACGTAGATTTCTCCACTCATAAAAACCGCAGTGGGTGGTTTGCTTTGCCCCGGTGGTCCACTATACCCCACTTTCTCCTACTAGGATATAACCACGGTAAAACTATTGAATGTGTTACTCATAATTGGACACAGTCAATGCGCACGTGTGCTCCCGTACCGTTTCATATTTCAAACCTGTTTTAGCTTTACCAGAGCAACCCGCTCGGTCATCGCCCAAAAAGGCGTTTTGCTGGTATATTGTGCGACCTAAATCCGATGTTTTTTCTTTCGCGCATTTGTTTTGTGTGTGTGTGTGGGGGGGGGGGGGGGCTTGGCCCGAGGGGGCGCCTTACGTTTATTTGCCCCCCCCCCCCCATCCGAAAATACCTTCCGCCACCACTGTCCTCCGATGGGCCGCAGCGCAGCTCGAGCGAACGCGAGCGGAACGTTCCAAACGTGGGTCCCTGCGACCGTGATTGTTGTAAAGGTTAGGTCCATAGGTGTACACAAGGGGGGGGGGGGGGGAATGGGGAAATTGCCCCCCCCCCTCTGCTGAAGGTCGGTACGTGCCCCCTTTGGTCGAAAAAATGAATGATTTTGTGATTGTTTAAGAAAAATGCTGAAAATATGCCCCTCTAATACTATAGTGGGCCAAATCCGGTGATTTTTTTTTGGTGGGGGTACTTTATGCCCCCGAGCAAAAATTGTCCCCCCCCTGAAGTGAATCCTGGGTACGTCACTGGTTAGGTCAGGTTTGATTATGTTATTATAATTTGTATTGTCACACCAGCCACCAGGCCGTCCGCCAGACTCTGCCACATAATTAGTATAGTAATTATTCAAGTCAATCCGGTGATGTCTTAAGTCATTTCGGTGTCATATCATTCATTTCGGTGATATCAGCAAAAAGGTGATGTTAAGTTATTTCGGTGATGAATTGGTCAAAACGGTGATGGATAAGCAATTCGGTGATTTTAAGTCATTTTAGGTTATGGAATAATACTCTGCACTATTGTATTGGAAACATCCAGCGCATCCACGCTTTCTGACGCTTTTGAGACATAGCCTCGCACATCAAAACAACAACAATAGCCTGCAGCCTGCAGGTATCGACAGTGCCCGAGGTTCTAGTAGATATATACGTGTGCTACTCTTAACCAGCAAATATCAATATGTGGATCAGGAGAGTTCTAGATAGGGTTCAGCAGAGTTGGAATTGGTAAATGTCTAGCGAAACAACGTTAGTTTTGAACCAATCATGTGCAAAAAGTGGCCATTCTCAACGATATATCATCTTGTTGAGTCAGGGCTGGGAAACATTATAGTATGGGGCAGGTTTTGAGGTTTGGGGAAGGGATTCCTTAAATGGGGTGGCTCATGTTAAATGTGACTTAAATTACTGAAAAATAACGTATTGGAGTTAGGAAAGGTTGGGGTAACCTAACCTACTTACCACACATCTTCATGTGCCCCATAACCCATTCGGGGCAGGATTTAGACTGCCCCAAACATATTGACATCTTTGCTATGGTTTGGAGATTGGATGGTGAATGGAATGGGCATGTGAATTTGGTGTGCGCTTGCCTACCAAGTCCAGTATGCATGCATTGCAGCTGCCAGGTTTTAATTTAGCATATTTTGTGCAGAAGATATATGCAAAACCTGAAGGTATATTTTAAATACAATTTAAAACGTGATTTTTAGAATTGGCTGCTTGTGGTTATGTTTGAACTGATTTGTAGATTGTTAATAGATTAGGATCAGGCAATGCAATATTATTACATCTAAACTATTGATAATACCTATACTTGTATGTTTATTGTAATTTAAGGCTTACTGTATGTTGTTCAACAATTTCTTGGGTAACTATTGCTGAGAATGTCATAAGCAATGAATAACAGATGCATCTAAAAGTTGGTGTGGATTTTCCACACCAACTTTCACGATGGTGTGGAGCTTTCCACACCAAACACATACACAGTTCCGTCCATGCTTAAGCTATATCATCAAACAAATATGTGACAGAACAATAATATTGAGTTTAATAAACGATCAGACACTGGCTTATTTCACTGATATCACTGATACCTGCACCTCCCGGTCCTAGTTCCACGCGACTCTCGAGCAACTGACTTACCCCGCCCAGGTCCATTCGAGTGACCCGTCGTCAGTCACGTGACGCGGCCCGAGGGCGGGCCGGCAGTCGGCGCCCAGTCCCGCCCAGAACGCGTGACTGAGGAGGCAGGGGGTCGGTCGGACGCCCCGGTCCCGGGTCACTGCGGCTAGCCAATCACGGCCCGCCTGCCGTCCCTCCCAGGAATGTGTCCTGGACCGGTCGGCCGGCGCCGCCGCGCCCGCGGCGCGGGATTCCCAGTACCTGAGAACGGCTGCCCGTGACGTCACGGTCATCCCTGGTCAGCCGCACCGTACCCCTCCCTCCGCGGCCGGCCCTGTCGGTGCCGCTGCTGGGGTGCGAGAGCGCGGCCCTGACGCACCGGACTGACAGCGCCGCGGCGCCTCGGGCGAGTCAGGGGCGGCCGACTCTCCGTGGGAGGCGCTCCTACCAGCGTAAGAGCGGACCCAGACGCCGCCGAAGTAGCTGGGGTACGACGACCGGGTGCAGGGACATCAAGATATATGCCTTGAACATCCAGTCTCTTAGCCAAAAACCGTGGAACTGTATTCGGAAATGGATCGTTTCAACTATGATTTTGTTGTGCTCGCCGAAACGTGGCTAAAACCGTGTACACCCAGCCGACTCTCTATTGGATGTCATTATCTCAAACCGTGACATTGTTCGTGGTGGTACTCGTTTTTGCCATTTTAGTCTGCATTATTTTACTCGTGCCTTGCTGTCTTTGCCTCGCCCGCGTTTTAAGCCACGTGTTATTGAGTGGCGATCTTTAAAGCGATTTGACCTGCTAAGTTTCGAAACTGTACTGCTTGCCGCAGACTGGTCCGCCGTGTACTGGTCCCCGACTGTCTCCGATGCTTGGTCTGCATTCTTTGCCGCCTTCATTCCGCCCGTTCAGTGTCACGCGCCTATCAAATCCATTACCCTACGGAATCCCACGACTCCACCGATATCCGACGAGACCAACCTCCTTCTCCTGCGTCGCTCAGAGACCTCGAGAGTGCATGGCCATGGCTCTGTAGAATACCGCTCTGTTAACCGTCTGGCACGTTCAGCCTTTCGTGCAGAAAAGAAACTGCATATTAGCAAGCGCATTAAAGAGCAGGGACGTGTGAGCGTCTGGAAGAGCGTCAGAGATATAGTGGGGAGCAAAAGCCCTAACGGACAGGTGCTGCCATCTGCGTCCGCCGATGCCTTAACCCGCGCGGCGCTGGGGGGTAAATTTTGCCCCCCCTCCCGGATTTTCTCCATAACTTGAAAACTGTGACAGATATCGAAGTGAAACTTGCGGTACCTTATGGTGCATCAATTCTACATCTTGTTTTACAATTTTGTTGAAATTTGTGAGAATTTTGAGGAGATAATGACGTTTTAGTGACGTCATGTCATGTCATTTTTGGTGAAAAAACGTTAAATGTTTGAAAAATCGTAGAAAATATCGTATTAATGCAAATTGCAAATAAAAGGCGTCAAAAGAAAGGAAATAACATTGTCTTGGACATGACTATCTCAGATTTGCAAAATTTTGGGTTTTTGACCCCAAAAAATGCAAAAAACTGATTTTTGGGGAAGAATTCCACAAAAGTTTTTTGTTTGAAGATTTTCAAATAACCGGAAGAAATATTAGAGAACCGAGTATGAACGATGTTCAAAACAAATTTCTAAGCAATTTCTTTATTTTTGACTGACTTATGGCTCTCTAAGAATAAGTAACTCATGACGTCAGTTTTTTAAATTGCGTTTTTTGGATTTTACTGACCAGATACAGACAAATAAATGCCACCACTGTATTTCGAAGACAAAACTAGTCTAGAAACATGCAATGTTTATTTAGATTAATCAATTTCAAATTTTGACCTTATTGTGACCTGACCTTGACCTGAGGGCGAGTATATGATGTCAGGCTGTGAAAATGGCTGCTTCTATCGAATTATACGTGTAAAATAACCCATACAACATGTGTCGCATGGCTTTCGTAGACCTGTGACCTTTTGTGACATGACCTTGACCTTTGCTTAAAATTTCACTTTTACTTATGCGGGAGATGCATTATACATTTGGGAGCACTTTGTGAGATAATAGTTGCAATACAAGGCTTTGGATGGAAGGTATAGCCCAAAACCCAAATACTTAAATTTTGACACTTGACCTGACCGTGACCTGACATGTGACCTTATGTTAATAATTTCGGGCATGTGTTAGATTCTTCTCACTGAGAGCTTTCGATCGCCGCCTTGCGCGTCTCGCTGCGGTTATTGGTTCGGAAGATATGAGGGGGTAAAATTTACCCCCAGCACCGCACGTTCGGATGGAGACCCCAGCGCCGCGCGGGTTAAACGACTTTTTCGTCGGAGTAGGACCCAGGGTAGCGGCAGAACTGGAGAGTTACGGATCGGCTCCCTCACTCCCCGCTCGCTTACCGAGAGTGCATGAGAGTGCGCCTTCTCACTTCATCTCATCAGTCTCCAATCGCTGCATAATATCATGTTCAGCATGCGAAACTCTCCTGCACGCAGCGATGACGGAATTTGCATCCGCATCTTAACCCGCGCACTGCAGGGGCTTTGCGCCGAACACGAACTGCAGGGGGGTTGATTTCCGCCCCCCCCTGATATCTCAAAAACTACGCTACGTAGCGGGAATCGGAAAACGGTATTTGATAGCTTGATACATGTTCTATCGAAAGTATTCAGTATTGTTTAAGGTCAGGTCAAAATTGAGGTCACCAGGGGTCATCAAAGGTCAAATTTTCCCGTTTTTTCCTGTTTTAGGACATCGCTCCAGAAATTCTCATATATCTCAGAAACTATGCTAGTTAGAAACAAACCGAAAAAAGAAAACGCCAGCCAGTGAAATTTGCAATCGCTAAAGTGTCCTCAAATTTGATTTCAGGTCCATATTTGAGGCTCCAGAGGTCAAAAAAGGAAAAAATGACGTTTTTTTGCTAAATCGTTTTTCGCTATTAACGTTTTATGTAATAAAGATAACGGAAAACTGTTTACGCCATTGTGTTTATCTTGTCAAGGCGCTTTGAATGATGTACATTGTGACCTTGTTAAGTCATTTTCAAAATTTTACCTCAGGTCAAGGTCAAGTGGTGACCCAAGTATGACATGTTGCATATGGGAAGACGTGTCTCGACGAGACAAACACATTGATGTCTGTTTCACTCCTCTATCCTCATTATGTCGGGAGTTATTGACAAAAAAAAAGTGATGGTGACCTCGCATGACCTCGCATGACCCAAAAGAGGTCACTGAACAAAACTTACACTTGGATCATCAAGAATATCCTATAATAATATGATCCAGAAGTAATTGGACTAATATCATGCATATCCTTAGCATTTGTATATTTCCCCATTTACTTATTATGGGGAGGCTACGAAATTGACCTGACCTTAGGTCACTGATATCAAA
>JAXIVJ010014625.1:0-2500 GCA_036785665.1 Chirona hameri
AGAGAGAGAGAGAGCGAGAGAGCGAGAGCGAGAGCGAGAGCGACGAGCGAGAGCGAGAGCGAGAGCGAGAGCGAGAGCGAGAGCGAGAGCAGAGAGCGAGAGCGAGAGCGAGGAGCGAGAGAGCGAGAGCGAGAGCGAGAGCGAGAGCGAGAGCGAGAGCGAGAGAGCGAAGAGCGAGAGCGAGAGCGAGAGCGAGAGCGAGAGAGCGAGAGCGAGAGCGAGGACGAGCGAGAGCGAGAGCGAGAGCGAGAGCGAGAGCGAGAGCGAGAGCGAGCGAGCGAGAGCGAGAGCGAGAGCGAGAGCGAGAGCGAGAGCGAGAGCGAGAGCGAGAGCGAGAGCGAGAGCGAGAGCGAGAGCGAGAGAGCGAGAGCGAGAGCGAGAGCAGAGAGCGAGAGCGAGAGCGAGCGAGAGCGAGAGCGAGAGCGAGAGCGAGAGCGAGCGAGAGCGAGAGCGAGAGCGAGAGCGAGAGCGAGAGCGAGAGCGAGAGCGAGACGAGAGCGAGAGCGAGAGCGAGAGGAGAGCGAGAGCGAGAGCGAGAGCGAGAGCGAGAGCGAGAGCGAGAGCGAGAGCGAGAGCGAGAGCGAGAGCGAGAGCGAGCGAGAGCGAGAGCGAGAGCGAGAGCGAGAGCGCGAGCGAGAGCGAGAGCGAGAGCGAGAGCGAGAGCGAGAGCGAGAGCGAGAGCGAGAGCGAGAGCGAGAGCGAGAGCGAGAGCGAGAGCGAGAGCGAGAGCGAGAGCGAGCGAGAGCGAGAGACGAGAGCGAGAGCGAGAGAGCGAGCGAGAGCGAGAGCGAGAGCGAGAGCGAGCGCGAGAGCGAGAGCGAGAGCTGAGAGCGAGAGCGAGAGAGCGAGAGCGAGAGCGAGAGCGAGAGAGCGAGCGAGAGCGAGAGCGAGAGCGAGAGAGAGAGCGAGAGCGAGAGAGCGAGAGCGAGAGCGAGAGCGAGAGAGAGCGAGAGAGAGCGAAGAGAGCGAGAGAGCGAGAGAGCGAGAGCGAGAGCGCGAGAGCGAGAGAGCGAGAGAGCGAGAGAGCGAGAGAGCGACGAGAGCGAGAGAGCGAGAGCGAGAGAGCGCGAGAGCGAAGAGAGCGAGAGAGCGAGAGAGCGAGAGAGCGAGAGCGCGAGAGAGCGAGAGAGCGATCGAGAGCGAGAGAGCGAGAGAGAGCGACGAGAGCGAGAGAGCGATCGAGAGCGACGAGAGCGATGAGAGCGAGAGAGCGAGGGAGAGCGAAGAGAGCGATGAGAGCGAGAGAGCGAGAGAGCCGAGAGAGCGAGAGAGCGAGAGAGCGAGAGAGCGATGAGAGCGAGAGAGACGAGAGAGCGAGAGAGCGAGAGAGCGAGAGAGCGAAGAGAGCGATGAGAGGAGAGAGCGAGAGAGCGAGAGAGCGAGAGAGCGAGAGAGCGAGAGAGCGAAGAGAGCGAGAGAGCGATAGAGAGCGAGAGAGCGAGAGAGCGAGAGAGCGAGAGAGCGAGAGAGCGAGAGAGCGAGAGAGCGAGAGGCGAGAGAGGACGAGAGCGAGAGAGCGAGAGAGCGAGAGAGCGAGAGAGCGAGAGCGAGAGAGCGAAGAGAGCGAGAGAGCGAGAGAGCGAGAGAGCGAAGAGAGCGAGAGAGCGAGAGAGCGAGAGAGCGAGAGAGCGAGAGAGCGAGAGAGCGAGAGAGCGAGAGAGCGAGAGAGCGAGAGAGCGAGAGAGAGCGAGAGAGCGAGAGAGCGAGAGAGCGAGAGAGCGAGAGAGCGAGAGAGCGAGAGAGCGAGAGAGCGAGAGAGCGAGAGAGCGAGAGAGCGAGAGAGCGAGAGAGCGAGAGAGAGAGCGAGAGAGCGAGAGAGCGAGAGAGCGAGAGAGCGAGAGAGCGAGAGAGCGAAGAGAGCGAGAGAGCGAGAGAGCGACGAGAGCGAGAGAGCGAGAGAGCGAGAGAGAGCGAGAGAGCGAGAGAGCGAGAGAGCGAGAGAGCGAAGAGAGCGAGAGAGCGAGAGAGCGAGAGCAGAGAGCGAGAGCGAGAGAGCGAGAGAGCGAGAGAGCGAGAGAGCGAGAGAGCGAGAGAGCGAGAGAGCGAGAGAGCGAGAGAGCGAAGAGAGCGAGAGAGCGAGAGAGCGAGAGAGAGCGAGAGAGCGAAGAGAGCGAGAGAGCGAGAGAGCGAGAAGAGCGAGAGAGCGAGAGCGAGAGAGAGAGCGAGAGAGCGATGAGAGCGAGAGAGCGAGAGAGCGATGAGAGCGAGAGAGCGAGAGAGCGAGAGAGCGAGAGAGCGAAGAGAGAGCGAGAGAGCGAGAGAGCGAGAGAGAGAGCGAGAGAGCGAGAGAGCGAGAGAGCGAGACGAGAGAGAGCGAGACGAGAGCGAGAGAGCGAGAGAGCGAGAGAGAGAGCGAGAGCGAGAGCGAGAGCGAGAGGAGAGCGAGAGAGCGAACGAGAGCGAGAGAGCGAGAGAGCGAGAGCGAGAGCGAGAGCGAGCGAGAGCGAGCGAGAGCGAGAGCGAGAGCGAGAGCGAGAGCGAGAGCGAGAGCGAGAGCGAG
>JAXIVJ010014625.1:5000-33874 GCA_036785665.1 Chirona hameri
GATTTTCAAATTGTATACTTATTTGTGTAGATAACACACTGACAAAAATAGCTTTGTTTAACATCATAAAACACACATGTAGGTACAGTTTCCACAAAAAGACAGTATAATTGTGAAAAGGGAACCAAATACGGGTAGGGATGCTGTGGGTACACTGCAGATTAGTGATGTCATTTTCCAAAAAAAATCCTGACCGATTCCAAATCGATACCGAATGGGAGGCATTTCGGTTGACCGAATACCGACCGATTTTGGTTGAAGCCAAAAATGTCCAAAATTGACAGATTTTCAAATTGTATACTTATTTATGTAGATAACACACTGACAAAAATAGCTTTGTTTAACATCATAAAATACTCTCTCTCTCTCTCTTCTATCAATTCTATGCCGAATGTTATGCACAATGCCGAATTTATTATGACCATTGACGGAATCGCGTCCAGCCTGTTTTGCAGATCGGACAGGCAGTGGTGGAGTTTATCGAAGTGTTATTGCTCAATGACGGAGTGCCGAATTTGCTGCCGAATAGTTATCGAACTTCGGCCAAAAGCAAACGGAAAAAGGTGTACTTGGATCGGGTCTCTACAGGTTGTGATCGGGTCTGTCCGAGCTGTGAGCGGGTCTGTCCGGGCTGTGAGCAGGTCTCTCCGGGCTGTGAGCAGGTCTGTCTGGCTGTGTGAGCGGGTATGTTCGAGCTGTGTGCAGGTCTGTCCGGGCTGTGAGCAGTTCTGTCTGTGTTGTGAGCGGGTGGTCTGCGAGCAGGTCTGTCCGGGCTGTGTGAACGGGTCTGTCCGAGCTGTGAGCGGGTCTGTCCAGTCCGTGAGCGGGTCTGCCCGGCTGTGAGCGGGTCTGTCTGGGCTGTGTGAGCGGGTCTGCCCGGGCTGTGAACAGTTCTGTCTGTGTTGTGAGCGGGTGGTCTGTCAGAAGGTCTGTCCGGGCTGTGTGAACGGGTCTGTCCGAGCTGTGAGCGGGTCTGTCCGGGCCGTGAGCGGGTCTGTCCGGGCTGTGTGAGCGGGTCTGTCCGGGCTGTGAACAGGTTTGTCTGGGCTGTGTGAGCGGGTCTATCCGGGATGTGAGCGGGTCTGTTTGTGCTGTGAGTGGGTGGTCTGTGAGCGGGTCTGTCTGGGCTGTGAGCGGGTCTGTCCGGGCTATGGGGTGGTCTGTTGTACATAGCTGCAGTAGCCCCCGCGGTCTGCGCGGGCTGCAGCGGCCCCGTTGAGCGTGTCTGTATAAGTTGCAGCAGCCCCGGTGACTAGTTGGTCAAGTGACGTCACACAGTGATGGATGATCGGTCGGCAGCTGCCATTGTCAGAAGGTGCGCCGCAACCGCGGGACTCATGACGCAGCAGGAAGTGTCCGTCTCCGCCGCTGTGCCACATAGGGATGCTGTGGGTAGTGATGTCTGCAGATTAGTGATGTCATTTTCCAAAAAAATCCTGACCGATTCCAAATCGATACCGAATGGGAGGCATTTCGGTTGACCGAACACCGACCGATTTTGGTTGAAGCCAAAAATGTCCAAAATTTGACAGATTTTCAAATTGTATACTTATTTATGTAGATAACACACTGACAAAAATAGCTTTGTTTAACATTATAAAACACACATGTAGGTACAGTTTCCAAAAAAGACAGTATAATTGTGAAAAGGGAACCAAATACATTTACAAAGCAAAGTAGTGGATACTGCAAGCAAGACCGAAAGCACATTGAAAACAGGATGGAAAGTGTGACCTCAATCATTTCAAATTACTTTGCAGAATAATACATATTACATAAATCCATATATAGGAAGAAATCAATTTTATCTGGCCAAAGTTGGAGGAGCATACTGGTTACTGGTTTGTGCTTGCTACTTAAGATGGTATACAATATTTATTTTTAAGGACCTCCCTTCCTCTTGTGAGCAATATCTTCAATCTTGATATAATAATGATGTGTTCTATTTAGTATTTACATTAATTGATTGAATTTTGAGCAAATTTTCTGGATATAATGTGTAAAAGTGACAAAAAATGAATTGTTTAAGATTAGGCCGACCGAAAAGTGTCCAAAAATGTATAAGCCTGACCGACCGATTACCAAATCGGTCACAACATTTTTCGGTTACCAACATTTCGGTAACCGATTGACACCACTATTACAGATCATAGATAAGATACGCATTCAGTTGTCATGCGTGGTGAGAGGGAAAAGGGGAATGGCAGAGTTGCCTAAGAGCTAAGTGCAAAAATAAATACAAATGTTGAAGCGTAATTGTAAGAAGGCACAAAGTGAACTTCGGGGTAGTGCATCGGATCAATAGTTTAACAGAATAATACAAACAAGGAAGTACATCCGTTGATATATTCGACTTTGGAGGCGCATGCATGGCTTGCATGGATCTTAAAAAGTGGTGATGCCACGAAGCAGTCCAAGCTTTTGTCAAATAAAGCTAAATATGTCTTCTGCATCAAGCGTCGTAGCTTGTTGCTAACATCGAGCAGCTTGACATCCCTCATCAAAATCCCTCATCAAAATGTGCCGATTCACGAGAAACTGGCGCGGTCATCACGATACTCTATCTAACCGACCGTCGCCGTCCGTTCGCATTTGTCATTGGTGACTCGTCACCCAGCACATCTGACATATGTCATGACAGCCGTCACATCTGACTGCTGACGGGCCTTCAGTCAGCTGTCACCCAGCACATCTGACATGTCATGACAGCCGTCACATCTGACTGCTGACGGGCCTTCAGTCAGCTGTCACCCAGCACATCTGACATATGTCGTGACAGCCGTCACATCTGACTGATAACGGGCCTTCAGTCAGCTGTCACTCAGCACATCTGACATATTTCGTGACAGCCGTCACATCTGACTGCTGACGGGCCTTCAGTCAGCTGTCACCCAGCACATCTGACATATGTCGTGACAGCCGTCACATCTGACTGATGACGGGCCTTCAGTCAGCTGTCACCCAGCACATCTGACATATGTCGTAACAGCCGTCACATCTGACTGCTGACGGGCCTTCAGTCAGCTGTCACCCAGCACATATGACATATGTCGTGACAGCCGTCACATCTGACTGATGACGGGTCCTCAGTCAGCCAGTGGCTCCATTTGTCGCCGCTGCCCCGCCGTCCAGCCCAACTGAGCTGCGGATCAGAGCTGCCCCCCCCCCACCGACCCTCCCCGTTGACCCCCCCCCCCCCCCCCACCGACCCTCCCCGTCGACTCCCAGTCGCGGTCGAACGCTGTAGTGACGCGTGTCCGAGTGACCGGCCGACGATGGTCTCGTGACCCGTGAACGCTACCGGCCTCCTCACGAGACGGGAGTTCGATACCGCGCTGCTGCTCTCCGCCGCCGGTTGCGTGCCACCGTGACCCGTGAACGCTACCGGCCTCCTCACGAGACGGACGGGAGTTCGATACCGCGCTGCCGCTCTCCGCCGCCGGTTGCGTGCCGCCGTGACCCGTGAACGCTACCGGCCTCCTCACGAGACGGGAGTTCGATACCGCGCTGCTGCTCTCCGCCGCCGGTTGCGTGCCGCCGTGACCCGTGAACGCTACCGGCCTCCTCACGAGACGGACGGGAGTTCGATACCGCGCTGCCGCTCTCCGCCGCCGGTTGCGTGCCGCCACAAATGGAGAAGGTCCGGGTAATAAGGAACGTCCATCACACGTCTCGCCTCCCCGGACTTTTTCATGCCGGCCAAAAGGTCGCACTGGGGTCAGCAGACAATCTCGGGAAACAAATGAGTTTTCGGATGCGCGGCCGACTTCTGTCTCTACTACCTCTCGACATGATAAAACGTTAATCATTGTATTTATTCCGCTTTGATGAATTTATTGAAGAAAACACAGTGCTTTGCCGGCGAAATTATACCCCGCCGCCGATCTGGTGTGGCTGATAATGAAATATTTTGATACCTCTACAATTTTGCCTGCCACGCGCGTTATTTATTAGGCGGTGCTCTCGTACAGGAATCTTTGGGGAGGGAAGGGTTGGACTGAGCTCCCCGTTAATTATTGGGTAGGCAGTCGGAGTTATGAAATACGCTGCTGTAATGGATCGTCTGACCTGCGCTCCGCTCGGCTACCTCACAGATTGTATCGCGTCTTGCAAATCCGCCGCGTTACTAGTTAATGACCGGGTACTGACGTGCAAAAACCAAGTGGACCGCTGTAGTGGCCGAGTCAACACAGATTTATCGTACGGGCGGCTTTTGTTGTGGCCGGATTTACAGCCATTTTCGAGCTTCATCTGGCCAGTGCCCGGCGCTGGCTCCGCCCACCGAAGCCGCAGCCTCGCCCCCCTCCCTGCCCGAATTCCAGCCGCCACCGAGCCGGCCCCGGTTCCCACCACGACGCCCAGGCTTTTCATTCCAATCGTGGAAATGTCCCATTCGTTCCAATTACGATTGACTAGATGCGCGCGGCAGCGGTGGCGGATTTCAGAAGGCGGCGGCGGTGTGTCCGTGGGTCGATCACGGGCGGGGGCGGCGGCGGCGGCGCCGGTCCGGCCGGTCGGCCGAGAAAACACGGAAAATAGCCTGCTCTATATGCATGACTTGGAGTCTGTGCTATGACAGCAGAGGGCGGCGGCCGCTCCGTCAGGGAGGGACTGACGCCTGGACGGAGAGCAACTGACTGGGTAGGATGGTGGCAGAGGGACTGACTGGTATGATGGTGGAAGAGGGACTGGCTGGGTATGATGGTGGAAGAGGGACTGACTGGGTATGATGGTGGAAGAGGGACTGACTGGGTATGATGGTGGAAGAGGGACTGACTGGGTATGATGGTGGAATAGGGACTGACTGGGTATGATGGTGGAAGAGGGACTGACTGGGTATGATGGTGGAAGAGGGACTGACTGGGTATAATGGTGGAAGAGGAACTGACTGGGTATGATGGTGGAAGAGGGACTGACTGGGTATGATGGTGGAAGAGGAACTGACTAGGTATGATGGTGGAAGAGGGACTGACTGGGTATGATGGTGGAAGAGGGACTGACTGGGTATCATAGTGGGAGAGGGAATGACGCGAAGACAGACATCAGCTTACGAAGTACGGTTGGAGTGGTACCAGAGACCGGTGGGACGACAGTAGATACCTACTGACGTCACGTTGGGAACAAGGAAACCGAAATGCGTGCTTTTGCATTCTAAATGAATTAAAAATCACACCGAAGACACATGCAGCACATAACATATAACAAGTCAGAGCATTGTGAACCTTCCTTAAACTGTCGAATCATATCGATTTGATGCTGGAAAAGGTCAGTCGTTACCCAAACACTGCAGCTGCAAGAGCTTCAAATTGTGATCGCTTACGATGGGCCTCCTCCTCCCGCCCCTCCCGTCTTATGAGGGGAAATGCAAACATTATGACGATTGATAGGTGTGGAAAACATGGTTAATTGTTGTCACCACACGCAATTTTGGTTGTCCAACGGGACATTTCAGTATGGGCTGAAGTAAGTAAGTTGGATCATTTTCATATTGAATAATCGGTCAACACGAAAAAGTTTACATGCAACAATTTATAAGAGTATGCTCGTAAATTAGACTTCTTAAAGGGAAACAATGATCTTTTTCCATAAAAATGGAGTTATCACTTGAAATGGGAAGAAGCACTCAACTTATAAGTAAATCCAATCACATTTTGCATACAAATGTCCCTAGCCGAAGTTATTTCAAGTTAAAGTTGATAAGCGTTCCACGGTTATAACGGTCGGTAATTTCAACATACAGGTATTCATTGCATTACAATGCACACGTGAAACATTTATCTGCACCGTTTTTCTGTAATCAATCAATACACATTACAAAAACCGTGATGCATTCGGCGGTTTAACTTGGCCCCCTACGACGATGTATTTAGTGTATGCGATTTGTTGAGGTAATTCAACGAGAGATATTCAACTTTGAACAGATTTAAACAAAAGCACCAGATATGTCGCGCTCCCAATAGTGAAAGGAAAACACGGATCATAAACTCCGAAAAAGTATACGTACTTTTTTAAGTTTCCCCGTAAAACAAAACAAAAATATTTTCGAAATATACAAAGTTGTAATTTCATTTTTTTTTTAATTGAGACTCGATCAATTTAATACCATACATGTTGCATAAGATAATGCAGAAAAATAGATCACAAGGTCAATATTTCCCTTTAAAGCAACACAACTAAGTTTTGTTGGAACTGGAATCCGAAGACTGCAAGCTGGAATGGTTTTGTCAGGGATGTATAGTGTATACATTTGCACTGTGCAGCGAAACCAAATAAAATGCGCAACGTGTTTTTTAATTCTATCATCCTAATGTGCTTATCACCAAAAGACGCTTTCAAATTAGGATTTTGTTTTTGTCTCAGAACATGTTCAGTGTTAATAAGTGCACCGATCTCCAAATGAGCCATCTCCGGTCTCCAGTTGAGAATGACCTGCTTTAATTTCTGAGAGGAGGAGTGGTGGGCGGCGTCCATTGGCAGTAATGCACTGGTAACGATTTCAGCGCCGTGCAGCGATGCCATCGGCCCGGCCGTGGTCTCTGGATCCTGAACCACCCAGCCTTATCACAAATTCCATCAGATCTGACCAACAAGAGGTGGGCGGGCGGCCGTGATATCTCACCAATGGCCATTAGCCCTATCTCAGTATCTCACACCCGAGTCAGCAAGCCAGCCGGTCAGTTGGCCAGCAACGCTGCCTGAATTGCGCCAGGCGCCAGCGCTCTGTCGGTCCGAAACGGATACACTCCGTCGTCGTTTTGGCGAACGCATTGAAGCGGGCGGTGGAACATATACGCGTGAACGCTAAGCAGGCGCGGCGTCTCAATTCTCTCGAGATGCGCTCCAGTGGTCTGTGGCGTGCCGGGGCGTACAATACGGTTATGACGGGATAACAAGTGTACCAGCGCGCCGGCTAATCGCCAATTCGTCCATGTCAAATCGCCCTTTAAGTACGGAAATGAATCACAAAGCGGCCCGACCCGAGTCGCCCCGCCGTCGACGTCCCCGTCATTGTACCGGCGTTACTGCTTTAATTAATGATGTATAAAATCAACCCCAAACTCCCCCGAGGGCGCCGTTTCCATCTGTGATCCGCGCGCCCAAGAATTCATCTGCATCCGTAATGTCCCGCGGGGATGTGGCGCGCCCGCGGGATCGGAGAGGCGCGAAATGGAAAATGGCGCGCCACCGCCAGTAATTCGGCCGATACCATCTGGTGCCTGGGCCCGGGCGCGGGGCGCGCAGCACGCTGTGGCAATAGTGGCGCGCCGGGCCGCGCCGCCGCCGCGCGCGCCGCGCTCTCACGAGACCAGCTCGAGTACATGGCAAACAGATTAACAATGTCGGCGCCCGTGCCCGGCCGTGTTTGCCATCCTCTTGTGCGCGTCCAATGAATATCCGAGTCGGGGTCGCTTTAATTCGAGGCGCGCGGGCCGCGCGGCCCCGTGATCCCAGCGTCAACTGGCGTCATTCAGACGTGTGAGAGAGCCGGCAGAGGTCGATAGATCTGGCAGGTAGAGGGCGGGGTGTGAGGGCTGCGTCCGGTCGTGCCCTCTGAGGCCGTTCAGTCCTCAATAGGAGGTTTACTGTTAACGTTCGCAGATACAGCTCACCATCCTGTCACCAAACACATCCACTCCAACATCACCCCCTTCAGGCAACACCCTTCGTGTTGTCTCGACTGACTGACTCGACCGAATCTAACCTCCCCGCTGAATCTGTCACCGCGCGGGACCACCTGGGGGAGCTGAGAGTGACCTCTCCGACCAGCGACCTCTCCGACCAGCGACCTCTCCGACCAGCGACCTCTCCGTGGCCGGTCAGCACTTCTGGCGGCGCCGCGGGACCGGGACCTGACGGCACCGGACCGCACCAGTGCCCGTCCGACGCTGTTGTGCCTCGGCCAGCGCGCCGGTCATGACTCGGCGGTCGGCGCTGGTCGGCGCGGCTCGGCCGGGTTGCCGGCGCCCCGCTGGGTGCCGGCGGCGCCGCGGGCCGCGCGGCCGACAGGTCCGGCGGCCCCCCGCCGGCCGCGCGCCGGTACCCCGGCGGCTCGAGCCTTTGTGCGCCGCCGCCGCCGCTCATCAGCAGCGACGGCACGTAAAAACGGCGAGCTGCGCCGGCCCGACCGACCGGCGGCGGCCCGCCGAGAGAGCATAGTCATTACAGGCTACTGGACGCCGAGACTGAGGTCCAGCCGCGTCACCGGCGCCGAGACGGAGGTCCAGCTGCGTCACCGGCGGCTTCGCGGAAGTCGCCGGGGGTTGACACGAGAGTTGAGTTGAGAGATGGTTGGACGCGAGTGTGAGGCGCGAGTGTGAGCGCGAGCGTGAGGCGCAGCCGCGTCAACGCTGGCCTCGAGGAAGCCGCCACGGGGCGACACATGAACGGTGGTGTCAAACACTGTCAGAGGGTAGGGGATTAGTGTCCGCGAGGCCATAAGTGGAGGAAGTTCATCTAGTATCTAGGTTAAATCAGGTCGCGTTACAATCAATTTTGTAGTGTCGTCGCACAAATACTTCAGAATAGGCAACGAATCCCAGTAGAAGCATAACAGGAGATTCGGTAGACCAGTTGGTCATCCATGAATATATAACATCGGTGTATAACATCGGTATATAACATCGGTGTCCATCGGTGTATATGCACATGATCATGTGTGGAACTTTTCCAAGAACGTTGGTGGGGCAAAATGTAATTTTGTTTGGTTGTTTTGTTTGGTTGAGTAGAAAATGACCATTTTAATGCCGGATGACCTCCACATATGACACGAGTTGGTGGGGCAAAGTACAAAGTTGCCCCACCATTTGAATAGGAAACTCCACCAGTGCACATGACCAGTGAAGCGTTGTTGCCCGACACCGCTAACTGACTTCAGCTGACTTCAGCTGACTTCAGCTGACTTCAGCTGACTTCAGCTGACTTTAGCTGACTGCCGGTACCGACAGCGGACAGACGTCTGATGACGTCTGATGACGTCAGACGTCTGATGAACTCTGAGCTGCAGCGCGATCACCGCAGACACCTGACTTCACCTGACTTCACCTGGTTCGCAGAAAACCAGCAGAACCATGAAGCCACAAATGAGCTCTGTTTGACCACAGTGGGAGCTCCTGCCGAGACGGTCGGAACGAGCGAGGTTTCTGCGCATCGCAACAGGGGTGCATCCGGAAGGGAGAATCGCCTGTAACGACAGCAAATACCTGGACTACCTGGACGGCAACTACCTAGAACTAGCTCTCAGGCTATACTATAAGGCACACTCAGTTGATCTCGGAAAAGTATTGAGAGAAACATTGAGAAGATTGACTAAATTCCACGCTCTGGCTTGCGCGTGTTAGGTGGTCGCTGACGTGATTTTACTTGATTTTTCTTAACTCCCCACTTTCCGCAATGAAAGTTATTATTTTGCTTGGAGCGGCTTTCCTTTCGGTTTTGTTTGCATCAGCAGCTGCATCCGCCTGCTGTTTATTCTTAAATACCGACAAATCACGTTTGGACGGTCTGCGACCGCCGGCACTGCTTCGCTGGCTACCACTGTGCATCTGCCTGGTGCACCTGCTATTTAACACCAGTAGCACGGCAAATACCGTAGATATCATCAGCCCCCGAGCCACATGCAACTGATCAATGGCACGCCACTGCCGTGATGCACCGGCTCTGCCGAGTGGCGGCCAATCGCAGATACGTCGAATATCACGAATGGTCTGCTGATGCATTGATGTCTGCCGTCTGCTGATGGCCGAACTAGACGTAAATGTGTTTATCAATCAGCAAAGGGCGAGATTTATGTCACCTACTGAACATTACTGGGGTGCTAACGAGACACCGTGCTTATAACTTGCGTTGATTTCAATGTTCACCTCGGTCGCAATTGAAGCCTGGCGCTACATCATTCAATCGAGCATAGAACTTGCCATGGCACAGAATCTATGCATAGTAAATCTAACCTGGAGCCGGGCCTGTGTCCGCTGGCCTCCCCGCCCTCCTCCAGCGAAGTCAGCTGATGTGAGGGCGGACATCCGGCCCCGGGCCGCGTCGCACGCGCCTCCCCGACGTCCGAGACGACATCCCGCCGGCGGAGCGCGCGTCCAAACCAACCACCTCATTATGTTTTCTATGAATTTAAACGAGCGCCAACCATGTTTATAGGTTTTCATTTCCAGCAGCTCTGCGGCGCGGCGTGGTCGGCTGTGCGGGGGCGGGGGCGGCGGGGCGGGGGCGGCGGGCGGGGGCGGCAGCGTGGCGCCCCCCGGCGCTGGCGGGTCACGGCGGCCACTTCAGAGCTGCCGGCTCTGCGGGTGGCCTTCCCCCGGCCTCCGCCCGTCTCCCACTGCTGTATACATCAGCCGACCGGCACGGGCCGTCGCAACGGTGCCGCCGACTTCACAGCACGTCCGACGGCCGTGCCCGCCACGCCGCCACGCCGCCGGCGGGCGTAGCCGCACGGCCTCCCGCTGGGCGTAGCCGCACGGCCTCCAGCTGGGCGTAGCCGCACGGCCTCCCGCTGGGCTCTGCCCACAGACCCATCACCGCCCAGCGTGGCCTGAACCGACCAGGCCTGACCCGACCAGGCCTGACTCGACTCAGTCCAGTCCCGCCCGGCAGGACGGCCGAGCGGTACATTTACAGGGTCTTTTCAGTGAGTACATCCCCTGCGGAAAACAAATGGGCGCGTTTTTGCCGGCCTGTTTTGTCTTTTTCCTTTCTGTATGTAATTTGCCACCGGAGCTGTTGTTGGCGTCATCATCTTGGAATCATTAATCTTGACTGACGGAATTTGACCAGTCATCCGCCATTGTCTTTCTCGGCCGACGAAAAATTACAAGAAGAAAAATGAATCAGAACAAAGTAGGGCTCGCAAGAAAGAGCGTTCTTTATGAGGTGTCACTAGAGGCCGGCGGTGGCGCGGTAGTCCCGATCGAATACAATGTTTCGGCCGGCGGGACCAGATTTACCCTCACCGCAAGACGAATCGGGCTCAATCGCGGCCAGGCCAGGAAGGTGCGGTCAGGACGGAGCAAACTCCGCCATCTGCGCATAGGTGCCGCGGCCCCGGTCCCGGCCTCATCTCGGCCAGAGACGGCCCACATTCTGACCCGGGCGGCGAGATGAGACGATCAATCAGCGTGTCTCGGCCGCCAGCCATATGTCGTGTTCTGGCCGGACCCCGGGCGGACCCCGTGCGGCGGAGGCGGCGGCGGCGGCGGCCCCGCCCATAACTCACACCCTGCGAGCAGTGAGAACACAACAGTTGCACCGGTCATATCGGGTGTCGGCGGCGCCGTTAGCGCGTGTTACTGCCGGCGGGATGCTCCTCTCCCCCTGCACCCCTGGCCATCCCCCCACTCCCTGCTCGCAGCTCCCTGCTCCCCCTGCTGTCCGGTCCAGCCGGCAGCAGCAGCAGCAGCAGCGGCGGTGGAGGCGGCGGGGCCAGGTGTGAGCCAGTGGTGGTCGATGTCGGCACCGAGCTCGCCCGCCGAGAGTCCCGCTGAGCGCCCGCCGCGACCGCCACACACCGAGCGCCCGGCTGCAGACGGGTTGCCAGACGGGTTACCAGACGGATTACCAGACGGGTTACCGGACGAGTTACCAGACAGATTACCAGACGGGTTATCATACGGGTTATCCGAGGGGTTTCCAGGCATGCTGGTCATCATCGCCGGAAAGCGACGATGAAGCGGCCGCCGACGCCCGTAAACCATGCGCATGGCCGAAATGTCGACAAACGTGACGCAACGGCCATCACTGCGGCTGGTTACGAGCGCGGCGGCCGGCCGGCGTCCGTCGTTTGGGGTCTGCGGTCCGGCTGCGGCGCTGCGACGTCACGGCATCAGCTCCGCTGCCGTCGAGGAATGGCATCGGTCGCCATGACGCCGACAAATGCACAGCGAGAGTCCGCGCGACGGAAGCGGCGCTGTAGTCTGATCTGTCCGTGTGGGTTTACAGCACGCTGTGACAGCTGACAGTGATCACAGGTGGACGGGAGTTCCTCCTACCGACCTCCTCCGGCCGGCAACGGCTTAATCGTCATTCATAGCAACGTTACTGGCGCTATTCGCCGGCCGAATGTGCAGCTGGCCGGTGCGTCGGATTGAGCGCCGCCGCGCCGCCACCGCCGCCAAAGCGCGCCGCCGCCGCTGGGTGATTTGTGACTAAGTTTTATTCGGCGCGGTATTTTGCCGTTAATGCATACTAAGACGGCAGTAAACGGCGGCCCGGCGCTGACTGCCGATCGTTGAAGACGGAATACGGCCATTGCTATTCATGGCTTTACGGACTGGTCCGGGCTGCGGCCGCGATGGGCGCTCGCTTAATTCCGGGGAGGCGCACACGGAGATGGGAGTTGATGGGGCAGGTGGATGGCGGTGGATGGGGCGCCGTGGTATGACCGGAAATCCCTTGTTCCAAGGCAGGACGGGCCCAGGTTGTATTGCCGTCGCTCTGTTGAACTGACGGGAATATATCACCCACACATACACGCCAGTTTCTTTGGAACGTATCGTAAATGCCCATGTATTATTGAAATAATTCCGTTAGTGGAAAATTATGGGTATTTATTGCAACGATCTAGTTGTAATTAATTAACGTTATGAAGCACCGAACGCGACACCAAGATAATTAACACCAGCTTATATTAATTACAACGTTGCAATTGTCTTTTATTATTCATAGTACTAAGTCAAGACTTTTTGGCAAAATCATAATTACATGATTGGCTATAAAGTTGAAGTTATGCTTTGAAGACTTAGCTCAAATGTGACAAGACATCGTTTTGATCATTTAACTTAGCCGGGTGGTGACTCAACGTTATCGAAATAGGGCAACAGTCCCAGAAACACTGTGAAAATGTAATATTAGCAATTACATGTACCGGCATGCAGTGCAATATTTTTTTTTTACATGAAGCAGTTGAACGCTAATAGTCGACGTGGGTACTACGCAAATTTTAAGTTGGAACTACTCAACACTGCCGATCCAATCACAGGTTCATTTTGTGGGCGTAATTCTCGTTCTTACACTGCGAGTTCACTGGTGCACCATTCCGACTGAAATAATGCTGCGGCTGAGCGAGGTAAGTTTTAGTAGCACGGGATGTATGGGATACGGTGTCCACGCACGTGTCGTATGAAGACATGAAAATGTATGGTGACGTTATCACATAAACCTTACGATAGAATGGAAAGAAAACAAGACAGAACATACCAGTTTCATTTAGATTGATATGTCGCTAGAACACTAAGCATGTCAACATGACAGCGTTGACAGTATTTTAATTAAACTTCTGGAAAATATGCACCATCGTGTATTTTTAGGAGACAATTGCAAATCAAATCAGGTTTGCTGTCGTCTGCGGACATACTAGAAGCTCCACCTTGATCCAAGTCAGGCACTTTTCGAAAACACTTGATAAATCAGAAGTTTCTTATTTGCGACGTTGTAACTACCAAGCACCAGCGTTAATTTCTAAAAGCTAAGCATACTTCTAAAGTTTTCCCTTGATTTCCCCATACTATGGACTTAAGTAAGAACGTTTGTTCAAATATTTTTCACCCAAATTTATAAATGAGCATGCCCTTTTCAAATATTATGTTTCGAACGCGGCGCTTCGAACTTCGAAGCTCACCTACAATCTACGTTTTATGGCTTGGCACAATTACAAATGCTTTGGTCAACTTTTATTAGGATTTGTTTTTTTAGACACTCAAAGCCAATGCAAGAAGATAAATATGCAAAACAACGTTGACAAAGTAAGCTGTTTTCCAACCTGTTCTTAAATATTTCTATCTCATTTTAAAATCCTATCCCAAAGATAAAACATTTTCTTTCGCCTTATTTCACCAGAGTCAAACGTCACCCGTAAACTAAACTCTTCCCACGCATGTATAACAAACATGGTTTTAATTTGTCATCACAGTTCTCACTAAGCTGTTTACTCACATTAATTTAATTGGGTTAGATCTGGGTATTTCCACTGTAAATGGAGACAGGCATGTTTCGATGAAATTCGCATTACGTGAAGATAAATGGTCTTCATCCGCAAACGAGATAAATGGCCAAGGAAAAGGGTATCTGAAATCATATTACATACAAATTAATTCACTGTTGTATCAACTGAACGAGTTGTTGGGTGTGCACCACGGGATGTGCGAGTTGAAAACTCTGATTTCTGCCTACGACGCGTAGGAGTTTTGCTGTCCATAGGAACATCCGATTACAAACATAGGCTGTAGGCATATACACGCATTTTAACCTTCCCAATATTTTGACATGGGTCAAGCCGCGAAGGTCGTTTTTAACCGATGCGACATTGTTGAAAACAAATTTATCTGACCACATCCTGTACACACGCACCACGCGCATTCGTCGTATCCTATCTCACATATGTCCGATATGCCGGAGACGCCTGAGACGCCGGAGACGCCTGGGACGTCCGTCACGGCGCGGCCGTTACGTCTGTCGCGCGGGGGCGTGGCGCCCCGATGAGGGGCGGGACTCATGCAAGTCAAGTCGGTCCATAGTGGGCCGAGCCGTCCTCCGTGTTCGTACCAGGTGTTCCCAGGGGGCGGGGCGGCCGCATTCCCCGGGCGACGCGTCTTTTAAAGCGCGGAATCTGGACAATGCGCCGCCGCCGGGACGGAGAGAGCTCACCAGTCTGTCGTCCCGGTCGGACGACCCATCCAGGATGAATGGGGTGCGTCAGACCAGGCCCGCCGCCGCCGGCCCAAGCTCAGTGGGAGGTGGAGGATTTAACGGGACCCAAGCGCCACTCGGAAATGTCCGGAAGATCATCTGCTAGAGTGGTGAAATATATCATGGGAAAGCGCTTATCTATTTTTGCCAGTTTCAGTAGTCACGTATGTTTAGTTGTATCGTATCGACAATTACGGAGTAGGCATTTGCTTGGTGTCCCCCCCCCCCCCCAGATGTTTCGATCAGCTATAGACAACAGGTGGTTTCTTCCGTCGGTTAAACGCAAATAATTTTGCATCTTCCTTAATTTCGTGTTGCAAACTGAAAGTTATTATAACTCTCTCTTGTTCGGCATCCTGTTGACAGACTGCCCTCAGTTGGTTTGGCTTCCTCTCCCGTTTTCCTGTTGACAACCTCGCCACAGTCGCCTTGGCGTCTTGCCCCGTTGTCTTGTTGACTGCCGGACAGCCGCCGTTGGCTTGGCTTCCTCTCCCGTTTTCCTGTTGACTGCCGGACAGCCGCCGTTGGCTTGGCTTCCTCTCCCGTTTTCCTGTTGACTGCCGGACAGCCGCCGTTGGTTGGCTTCCTCTCCCGTTTTCCTGTTGACTGCCGGACAGCCGCCGTTGGTTGGCTTCCTCTCCCGTTTTCCTGTTGACTGCCGGACAGCCGCCGTTGGTTGGCTTCCTCTCCCGTTTTCCTGTTGACTGCCGGACAGCCGCCGTTGGTTGGCTTCCTCTCCCGGTTTCCTGTTGACTGCCGGACAGCCGCCGTTGGTTGGCTTCCTCTCCCGGTTTCCTGTTGACTGCCGGACAGCGGTCGTTGGTTGGCTTCCTCTCCCGTTTTCCTGTTGACTGCCGGACAGCGGTCGGCCCCTTGTTGCGCCGGCGATTTATTTGCCGATAGATTGCGGGTTAGGCTTTGGCGGCGAGCCTCTGGTAAAGGATGGCGTCGCCACAAATCTCTGACGCCGACGCCTCCCTGACAGCCATCGACACGACAGCTCGGGAGCTCCTGCAGCCCGCCGGCCCGGAGCTCCCGCAGCTCACGATCTCCTGACCGGGCGGAGCCGAGATCCGGGAACCCGAGATCGGAACCCGAGATACGGGAATCCGGAGCCTAACTGCTCCGGCCTCGCGCGCCGACACGAATGCGCGAAAAAATCACGATCTCGGCTTCTCAGCTTGCAGCTGTGGTACGAGTACGGAGATAAATGGAGCCCGGTTGGGATCACGGACCTTGTTCGGAAGGAGTTTTCTCACATCACGGAAGACAGGGAAATCACTGGAGAAAGGGTAATACGTGACATGACGCAAGCAAGACATTTGTAAGGTCGTTTGTGGAACGGGTCAGCATGAACCGCAGTTAAATTTCCCTTCATAAAAGGGGTCGTTCCGTGATGAGTCACGAATTCACGAGAATTCACGAGTCACGAATCCCCGAACGGCTCATCATAGACTGCTATGACCACGACGCCGATCAAACGCCGCGTCTTTCAGCGATCGGTCACGTCATAGACTGTACCGTCACGTCACAGACTGTACCGTCGCGGACTCGTTACGGGTGCGCGCGGGTTACAGTGCTGTCCGTAGCAAATGTTCACGACTACATCCCGTGGTGTGTGAAATGTCGGCCAGGCCCATCGCGCAGTCGCGATCCTCCCTCAGTTGCAGCTCCAACGCGCCGGAACAACAGTGGCATCCGCCACCGCCGCCCCGGGGAGGGTGGGGGAGGGCGCGAGGGGAGATACCGCCGCTCCGCCGGCGCCGCCGCCGCCGCCGCCGGGGCTCAGAGGAAATGAACTGTCGCGCTCCGCCCAGGTGATGTGTTTTTGAATGCGACGGCGTGACAGTCGACTGCTTTGTCAGCCGGGGGCGGCGGCCGGGCCGGGCCGCGAGCTGCAGCTGTGACTGTGAGTCGCGAGCTGCAGCTGTGACTGTGAGCTGTGAGCTGCGAGCTGCGAGCCGCGATCTGCGATCTGCGATCTGCGAGCTGCGAGCTGCGAGCTGCGAGCTGCAGCTGTGACTGTGAGCTGTGAGCTGCGAGCCGCGAGCAGCAGCTGTGACTGTGAGCTGCGAGCTGCAGCTGTGACTGTGAGCCGCGAGCTGCGAGCTGCGAGCTGCAGCTGTGACTGTGAGATGCGAGCTGCAGCTGTGACTGTGAGCCGCGAGCTGCAGCTGTGACTGTGAGCTGCGAGCTGCGAGCGCTGCAGACCAACAGCCGCCGCGGCGCCGGAGCCCGAGCCGCCGCGCCGCTGGAAGAGGAGGCTCGCGTGTAATGAAGCTGTATCGATTGGGAGGCTGGTCGGACGGCTCTGGCGGCGACGGCGGCGACGCGGCGCGCTGTGACGCTCCCGGCGCGCCGCCGCGCCGCTCCTCGCCGCCAGCTCGTCCGGCATCGATTCTCTGCTCCATCATACACTGTTGACATGTAATTTGGGCTCTATCGGCCGACACGTGCGTCTTTGTCGACGGCACGGCGGCGCTTACGTTTGATGTTTTCTCAGGAAATACGGGCAGGGACGACGATGGTTGATCGCAAAAACGACCGTCAGCGGGCGATTACAAACAGCGAGACGACGATGATTGGATTAAGGGTAGCGAGAAGTCAGGTTTTAAAATAGATGTTTCATGTTTCGCAAAGACATGCACACTTTTTAATTTGGGATGCTATGCTATTTTAGTTTCGAGTCAAGACAATACATGATTTTAAGTTACATCAGAAACATTAGGCTGACACAAAACCATTGTGTACGATGTCGGACATCGTACATCGGACATCGGATGTCCAGCAAATGAAACGTCACCTCAACGTGATGGAGAACAAACAGAAGAAAAGAACATAGCAGAAGGGCGGACCAAGATTAATGAAGCGCCAATTAACTCTGAGCGGCCCGACGGACAAACAGCCGCCGTATCGTTCGGCGCGGCCGGCGCGCTGCCGGACAGATAACCACACACCGATTCCAGCAGCCGGCCCCGCACAATGGGCTCCGGGCGGCGGCGGCGGGCGGGGGCTGATATGCACATGACCGGTCCGTGCGGGGCATCGTGACGGAGCGGCCGGCATTGTTCCCCGGCCGGCACACAATGGATGCAGCAGCGCCGGTCGCAGGCCGCAGCCGTTCAGCGCCAAACTGGGCGTGAAATCGCGGATGCGGCCGCCGATTTCCGACTCATTATGGACGCTCGATCGCCGCCGGATGGATATTATATCGCCGTTAGATGAGCACATCTTCAGATTTCACAGCGCGCTGGCGACGGTGGCGGCGCACCGCAGCGCTCCCGGCGCCATTATGCGTGGCGCGTGCGGAACGGTTGCGCGCGGCGCGCCGCGGCGCGGTCCGACCCTGCATATTACACGCTCATCGCACCCCTGTACACACACACGCACACACACATACATACGGGCAGAGACAGAGTCAGCCGCCGGCCGACAGACCACAGATGCGCCGGCGCTCATCTACATATACGGCGCGGCGGGGCGGCGGCGTGCCGCGGCGCAGGGAGACGCGCCGCCTGCCGCCGCCGCGCCGCCCGCCTCGCCTATTCAGCCGGCCGTCCGGACGCCAAACTTATGAATATGCAGAGCGTCGGACGAGCGGCCGACCGGCGTGAAGGTGTTGGCACCGCGAGGGCAGGCCCGACACATGGCTGGCATGCTCCGGGACCGGCAGAAATGCTCGGCCCGCCGCGCCATTCAGCGCTGCGGCGGCTAATTGCCGGTTGTGCGCCGCCGTGGACATCTGTAGCGTCGGCGGCGGGACGGAGGGGCGGCGCCGGCCCCGCACCCCGGTGCAGAGGTTAACGCAGAGCGGCCGCGCGCCATCTCAAGAATTCGCCGCCGGGGGATATTTATGAGTTGCCGATCGGCTCGATCGCCGCCGAAACCGGCCCGGGCTATTAGCCGGCGCTGGTAGCCGTGAATGGCCGGCTAATTCATCCGCACAGAAGGTGCTGATTTGCCGGCCGCCGGGACGTGTTCAAACAATACCCCGGAGAGTGTGTTTTGCGGTCGGAGGGATTATAAACAAATTGCGCGCCGGCTGCAGCGCGGCGGTGGCGGGGTCATAAAGGCAATTAATGGAATGGCGCGCAGGGTCCGAATGAATGCGCGCATGGATGAGGCGCTTTTGCAATGTATAATTACACGTCCGTACACAAAGGGGGCGTGCGTGTTCGCATGGCCGTATGTTAGACCAAGATGAAGAGTGCGTTTTTATGTTAATGTGTGGGGTACGCACCCATTAACATCATGAAGGCCATGTGTGGTCATAACTTACCGTCCAGAGGCAGATCCCAGCTGCAAAACATGTGCAGAAGTGGAAGCTAATTTTAAAGACTATACTTATCGAGGGCTAAAGGTATATTTAGGCCCTTATGAAGCATTTTAGCATGTGATACATTTGTCGACTTCCAAATTTGACAATCTAAAATAGTTTAATCAAAAGTCGATTGGTTGTTATATAAAAACTGCATAGGGGTGTTCCGTTTTCCTCCCCAGTGTGATTAGGACTCATTAGGATGCATAACTATATGACTGCGATATTCTTGCTTGCATACAAGGGCCAGTGAGGAAACGACGTCTCCAAAACTTCTTTGGATGGCTATTTTCGGGAAGCTACTTGTCCTCATCGCGAATGCTCTTCAAAGAACAGTTTCTGTTGTGGCGATAACTAAAACCAAGCAAACCATGGCAATATTGCCATAGTTTCAAAACTAGCTAATACATATTTAACAATCTACGAAATTCAGGGAAAGATATCTTAAACAATCTAACGACGTTCACTTTCAAGCAATCGTCTTGAAACCCATTCAACTGTTGAGATAAACGTCTGGGTCTGACAGTGGGCTGCCTGATTAAGGCATCAAAATCCGACATAGCTGCATCCAATTAAAATGCATGCTATATCATGTGGAAGAATAGCTTGCCGACTTATTTTATTGTGAGAAGAAAAATGGTTCTGTGAATTCATATTTCAATAAAAAAAAATAACAAGAATAGTTCACAATATTTTTGACTTCTCACCCAAGGGGAATGTTTCACCGGTCACCCAAAGGGAATGTTTCGCCGGTTTTGAACTGAGATACCCATTATCTTTGGCCGTTATTGAAATGTCTAAATTATTCAGGCCATTTTCCCCAAAACTTGTCTGTTTTTTAAGCAATTGAATTTCGAATTTGCAAATGTGGTTTGTGGTAGTGCCGCCGCTGATTGGCTGACAGTCACTTCAAGATTGTTGGTCCTGGAAGTCAGACGACCTGTATTTCTCGAACCTTGGCGAGTACGATGTAAACAACGGCGAACACTATAGGTTGCGGTCCAAGTTTAACTTCTTTGCGTTGTTTGAAGTCTCAGTTATAGATTGATTTAAACACAAAATTGAACTATTGCAATGCCTCGCACTCGTCATTGTGCTCTATGCGAGAGAAGGCACAGTTCCACAATGTTTGTATTTAAGTCGCCAGAATTGCCTGAAACGATTATGTCATATTTGGCAACGTAAAGTGTTCTCTATAGCTTGTATAGCTAAACAATCACGTCATCATCCCAAATTTAAAAACCTAATTTGTATAAAGTTAAGTGACGTTTCGAGATAATAAATATCACCATCATTTTCAGCAGCACTTACTTCATATTTTCGACTACAACCAGCGTATATTTGACAACTTTCAGAAAGGTGAAACATTCCCTTTAACCCTATTCCCTGCGGGCGGCCAAAATTACGTTAAATTGCAGGAGGAGGGCAGATTTTGCCCCCCCCCTCCCCAGAGATCTCGAGAACCGCTCGGTCGATTTCGATGGGGAAAACGCCATTCGATTCGTCAATACAAGACAAGACATCGAGCCTTTAGGGGCTCATTTTTTTCCTTTCTTCAAAAATGGGGGGTCAGGGGGCATAAAATACGACAATTTTGGGTGTTTTTTGAAAGGTCATTGCGGCCATGTGGTTTGACCGATTATCATGCCCCAAACGTTTTTGATCTTCAAATGTATTGGTCTTCAATATATCAAAAGATAAATACCAAAATAAAAATCATATGCGTATTCAGGGGATATAAAATGGGGGAATTTTCTAATAACAAATTTGTGCTGTTCGTGATTGTTTGGGACGACATGAACGTCACATGTGGGCATTATTTGCTGTAATTAGTTAAATTTAATATATTGCGCAAAGGCGGATCCAGGAAAACAACGTGGGGGCACCATGCGAGTAACGCTTTTAACTAATTTGAAGTTGGACCTAATTTGAGGGAAGGTACCGCCTCCCATTTTGTTTTGTACCTGAGTGCGCCTCTGCCTAAAACATGTACAATCCCAGTATCTATGATGCATATTGCATTGAAATTGTTTCCGACGCATGTATTGCACCGCAAACCACGAAGGAAGTATGCGCCGTACAACCGCATTCGTAACACCCTCCCCAAAACAAGAGCATGGCACCGCCTCTGCTGGCCCGATTTTTTAATATAAATTTTGCACAACACGCGTCATTCAAAGTTAGGAAAATTCACAAAGTTCCAAGACGCTAGGCCTAACGGTTAAGAAGAGGCAAGTAAAAAAAAAAACACCGGGGAGGGAGGGGGAGGGAGGGGTGGCAGAATCTGTCACCCCGCAGGGAATAAGGTTAATAGGGCACCACAATACATTTCCCGCCGATAGAGGCGCTGATGATCAACTGCTACCAAGCGGACCGGCGTCTGTGGGTCAAAGTATGGGGCGCATTGTTTACGGCGGAGTTTTGAAGGGGTTAGAGTGGTACAGATGTGTCCAAACTTATACGAAATATTGGTGTCTATGAGTGTATTCGAAACCTGAAAGCATTCCTCGCTGAGGTCAATTGTTTGACCTCGGGAGGTCAAAGAGTGCCCGCGAAGTCAAATATTTGGTACCGCATAACTTTTTCCCTAAAGTACTTACCGAAGTCGTTTCAACGGCTAAATATTTCCACCAGCCTATAGACGGTACACAAAGAGTGATCTGATCGCCCCTGGTCACCAGTTGACCTCAGGTCACAACATAAGTTACCAGTATGTCCTATGGGAGAATGACGGGGTAGCGCATATTTTTTTCCAAAATTACTTAGAGAACCCATTTTACCACCATCTCCTTCCCTTCAACTCACCGAAGGTACACAACTCAAGAATTGATCCCTCCAGGTTACCGTTTGACCACAGGTCACCTGGAAAGGCGCTAATATCCATTTAACGAGCCTTCCAAATACGTATTCGTTGTGTACCGGCCGATTGTGTTCAAACGTAAATGAAATGTTGGTGTCTATGAGTGTATTAATCCTTTCTCGCTGAGGTAAATCGTCTGACCTCGGGAGGTCAAAGAGTGCCCGCGAGGTCAAATCTCGGGTACCGCATAACTTTTTCCTTAAAGTACTTATCGAAGTCACTTCAACGGCTAAATATTCACACCATCCTATAGACGATGCGCAACGAGTGAACTGACCGCCCCTGGTCACCGGTTGACCTCAGGTCACAACATAAGCTACCAATATGGCCTATGGGAGAATGACGGTGTACCGCATAATGCTTTTATCTCCAAAAAATCACTTAGAGAAACCATTCTACCACCATCGCCTTCTCTTTAACCCACCGAAGGTAAGTTTGTACGCAATCGGTTGGTAAACAACGAATACGTATTTTGACGGCTCGTTAAATCGATATTAGCGCCTTTCCAGGTGACCCGAGGTCAAACGGTGACCTTGAGGGATCAAGTCTTGCGTTGTGCACCGTCTATAGGCTGGTGGTAATATTTAGCCGTTGCAACGACTTCGGTAAGTACTTTAAAGGGAATAGTGAACTTTTTACATTCGTTTTTAACTGAGATAGCCAGATTGTCGGTAGTACTGAGAAATCTCCAAATTTGATTTGTTTCCTTCCAAAACGACTTAGTTGCTGAGTTTCAACGCAAAAACCGTCGAAGCCATTGGGAGCTATTTTAAAGGGACAAATCTCGTGAGGTTTCGCATACGTCATCACTACTCCACTGTGATATCTACCGCACTTCGTTTTCGCTATTTGAACCGACCGCCACCGAAACGTATCAACTTTGTTAATTTGGCATCGATTTCCAATTGAAAATTACTAATAGATGCTTCGTAAAAATACGAATTTTTTGATGGATGGCTGGTCGGTGTTCATGCAATATATCGATACAATTTTACAAAGTTCGTTTTTTGTTTACGTTGAATTGACCTTTAGCTCAAAATAGTATTGGCTATAACTTCGTCAATTGTCATTGGATTTCTAATTGAAAATAATATCGACACTGGTCTTGAAAAGGCACACCTTTTGATGGGTAGCTCGTACCGGTAGCTGCAATATTCTCCGCAATAGAAGCAAATGCACCTGTAACTGCGATACATTAGGTATATATTCTGCATGTGGTTACAGTTTTAAGTAATTACCTTCGTCAATTGTGAACTGATTTCCAATTGAAAATTACCAATAGATGCTTCGTGACAAGACGCATTTGTTGATTGGTGGCTGGTCGGTGTTCATGCAATATATCGATTCAATTTGGACAAAGTTTGTTTTTTGTTTCCGTTGAATTGACGCTTAGCTCGAAATATTATTGGCTATAACTTTGTCAATTTTAATTGGATTTCCAATTGAAAATAATGTCGACACTTGTCTTGAAAAGGCACACCTTTTGATGGGTGGCTCGTACCTGTAGCTGCAATATTAACTGCACATCCACGCATTTATTTACATCCACCACACACACACAGATGAGCACACATATAAACACATTTGTGGGTGGATATATGACATTTATTTATTCACATGAACATTATGGGTACGTGTTCACGCATCTCATCGCCACTCCAACTCCACTCGTACAAGGCCATAGTGTACACATTCACCCATTTTCAATCGCGACCAATATACTCGCGAGTCGTGACTCAGCGTACGAGGTTGTTAGTGTTTGTAGCATATTCTGATGCAAGGATCGACTTTTGCCGGTATGACGTCACAACTCGTTTTGTGACGCAAGATTGTTGTGACGTCACATGTATTAAATCAATATTTGTCCAATTATGACAAATTGTTTTCTTTTCGCAAAACAAATGCCAGAACCGTATCAGGACACTCTTGTCCAGCATTATACGTACTTTTCCCAAAGTGCACTATTCCCTTTAAGGAAAAGTTATGCGGTACCCAATATTTGAAATCGCAGGAACTCTTTGACCTTGTGAGGTCAACGATTGACTTCAGCGATACATGCTTTCAGAGTTCGAATCCACTCAAAGACACTAACATTTTGTATAAGTTTGAACACAATCGGCCGGTAAACAACTAATAAGTATTTTGACGGCTCGATAAATGGATATTAGCGCCTTTCCAGGTGACCTGAGGTCAAACAGTGACCTGGATAGGCCAAGTCTTGCATTGTGCACCTTCCGTGGGAAAAAGGGAAGGCGATGGTAGTAGAATGGGTTCTCTAAGTGATTTTGGGAAAACAATTATGCGGTACCCCGTCATTCTCCCATAGGCCATAATGGTAACTTATGTTGTGCCCTGAGGTTAACTGGTGACCAGGGACGGTCAGATCACTCGTTGTGCATCGTCTATAAGCTGGTGGGAATATGTAGCCGTTGAAACGACTTCGAGAAGTACTTTAGGGAAAAAGTTATACGATGCCCGACATTTGACCTCGCGGGCACTCTTTGACCTCCCGAGGTCAAACGATTGACCTCCGCGAGACATGCTTTCAGGTTTCGAATACATTTATAGACACCAACATTTCGTATAAGTTTGAACACATATGTACCACTCTAACCCCTTCAAAACTCCGCCGTAAACAATGCGCCCTACACGAGTGGCTGGACGCCCAGCCGCCGGTCCGCTTGGTAGCAGTTGATCATCAGCGCCATCTACAATAGCTTCAATTGTGGTGCCCCATTAAGTGAAATTCAGTGGGATAGGCCAGCTCATTTTTTTTCAACACATCTTTTGAATGGTAAACTAATGTTGTATTGTCAGGTGCTGAGAAAGTCACTTTAAACAAAACAGTGATATCGTGTAGGTATATGTATAACTAATAACAATTAACATCATGAAAATGACCTTTTACTCGTCGCAAATGAGAAGTTCAAGGCAAAATATATTGATAATTTTACATTATAAATATAATATTTCTTAAAACAGTGATATCGTACATTGGGAAGACTCCATGTATAAATATCTTAAAAAAAATACCAGTCAACAGTCTCACAGATAGACCGTGGGAGGAGAGCGCCTGGTCGGATAATCGTGTTATTTGCATACTGTGCCGCGTGTGCGTGCCTGTCTCGTCTCCGGTATGCAGATTCCGGACAAAGGGAAGAATGCTCCTCCGCAGCCCCTGACCGACCCTGTCATCTCACTGAGCTCGAGTACCACCTCCTGCCATCCCACGCAGACCGAGGCGACCTACACACGACCGCTGCTGGCTCGCCTCATTTCCTCACGACCGCTGCTGGCTCGCCTCATCGACTCACGACCACTGCTGGATCGCCTCATCGACTCACGACCGCTGCTGGCTCGCCTCACCGCCACGCCACACGACCGCTGCTGGCTCGCCTCATCGACTCACGACCACTGCTGGATCGCCTCATCGACTCACGACCGCTGCTGGATCGCCTCATCGACTCACGACCGCTGCTGGCTCACCTCACTGACTCACGACCGCTGCTGGCTCGCCTCACGACCGCTGCTGGCTCGCCTCACTGACTCACGACCGCTGCTGGCTCGCCTCATCGACTCACGACCGCTGCTGGCTCGCCTCACCGTCTCACGACCGCTGCTGGCTCGCCTCACCGCCTCACGACCGCTGCTGGCTCGCCTCACTGACTCACGACCGCTGCTGGCTCACCTCACTGACTCACGACCGCTGCTGGCTCGCCTCACGGACTCACGACCACTGCTGGCTCGCCTCACTGACTCACGACCGCTGCTGGCTCGCCTCACTGACTCACGACCGCTGCTGGCTCGCCTCACTGACTCACGACCGCTGCTGGCTCGCCTCATTGCCACACGACCGCTGCTGGCTCGCCTCACCGACTCACGACCGCTGCTGGCTCGCCTCACCGACTCACGACCGCTGCTGGCTCGCCTCACTGACTCACGACCGCTGCTGGCTCGCCTCATTGCCACACGACCGCTGCTGGCTCGCCTCACCGACTCACGACCGCTGCTGGCTCGCCTCACCGACTCACGACCGCTGCTGGCTCGCCTCACCGCCACAGAAACGTTGTCGAAAGATGGTGTTCAGACGCGACGCGATGGGACGGACGCGGCCTAACAGGAGCTGGCAGGATCGACAGGGCCGTCACAAGCGTGCCGTAGTCATCTGTGACGGGCTTGGCGAGCAGAGCCGCTTCGCAAGGCGCTGAACCGAACAAAAGCTCAGAACGCGTCTCTTGTGAGCGCCGTGGCAGCCATAAGACCGCGGTCGTGGGATGGGGGATGGGGGGGGGGGGGGGGGTAGCGCAGGATGCTCTTCACCGAAGCGGAGGAGGGTGGCAGGCGGTCGCTGGGTTTCCATAAACGGTGGCATTCCAGAGCGGATCTCCGGTGTGTCGACACTGCTGTGGGCTGAGACGCGCCGGGCCGGGTCTAGCTGAGGGACGGACCAGGACGGGCAGGACAGACCGGAGGAGAAGGGACGAGCCAGTGAAGCGGACGGAAGGCGCCGAGACAGCTGCCGACACGACACCGTCAGCTCGCCGCTGCCGGCGGATTATCGCTGGGTGGCGCGGACAGCCGGCCCTCTCCACTCCTGCGACCCTTTGTTGGTGGTACACTGGAGACCGGCGGCGGCGCCTGCTGAGCCGTAGTGTCAACAACGAGCGCCACCGATCCGCCGAGATCCGGCCGCGGCCGCCTCCGAGAGAGCGCGCCGAGCGCCGAGCGCGGCTCTGGAGAATCCTCCGCCCCCGGCTCCGTCGCCAGCCGGCCGGAGGCGCTGGGGCCGGGGACGAGGGAGGTCGGTCGGTCGCTCCCCGTTCCCCGTCCCTCCCCGTTCCTCCCTCCGGAGCCGCCATCTCGGGACGCGATCTCGGCCGCCGTCCGTCGGCGTCGATGTCACACCGAGCGACGTCGGCGGCGATCGACGGCGACGGTGCGGCGCGAGCGGCTCCCCGGGGGGCGTCGCAGCCTCCTCTCTCATTACGGCGCGGATTAAATCCGGGATCATGTCGGCCGGCCATCGCACCCGCGGGAGCCTGACCCCAAAAACCGAATTAGCCGGGAAATGTGCGCGCGCTCTCGGCCGCGAAATAGAATGCAAACAGATGAATCTAATTTACGCGCGCGCGACGATGTTGGGGATTCGATTAAAGCGGCGACATTGAATCTGCCGGCCGTTGACGTGTGTCCGGCGGGTGGACAGTAGCGGCAGTAAGTGACCGGCCGGACACTATAACTCACGGTGAAAGGCTGCGCGCGGCCTCTAATAGAGCCGCCGCAGTAACTCGATCGTCCAATTTCGGTGCGGCGGCGTGCGGGAAGGGTTAGCGGCGGGTGTCGCCGGGGTCGGAAGGCCGGGACGTGTCGCGACCGACCCCGACGGCTTGGGTTGCGGCTGCGGCGGCCTCGCGGCGGTCCCGCGGCACGTAACCGGCCGGCTGTGCCGTTTTTGTCCTAGTGGCTCGAATGAGGCCCGGGCCCGTGTGCCCAGCCGTCCGGGAAAACAGTGTTTATCGCCGATAATGCCGAGTCTGGCGTCATGCGGCCCGCTGCCGAATGTGCAACGGCGCCGACCCCTGACACGCCGGCGCCACCTCTGCTTCATTTTTAACCCGCAAATGATCCCCTTGTCTCCGAATGGAATTGAATTTTGCATAATAGATGACCCAATAGCGGCGAGCGGAGGCGGCGTAGCGGCTGCCTCGACACGGTGGCCGGCTGGGCAGCGCGCTGGACCTGTTTTGTGCACTCCAGCCGCCCCCGGCCGACACCCCCCCGGCCAGCCGCCCTCGGCCGACACTCCAGCCGCCCCCGGCCGACACTCCCCGGAGTCGAACCACGGAAATGGCTTTGGGCGCGGGATAGCGGTGCCTGTGAGGGCCTCCTGGGTGGCTGTGGCCGGCCGCCCACCGCTGGCCGCCCACCGACGAAAATGTGATTTACTTCTGACGGCGTTAGCGACTACCCGGAGGCCCTCACCGCGGCCCGACTCCCGCTGGGCTTTTCGACCGAATCAAAATAAAATTAGGGTTTACATTTTCACGGCGCGGCCCGGCGCAGGAAACCGTGCGGCCTCCCCTCCAAATGACGTGTCGAAAATGATCAATGAAAAGCGAGAGAGTCCCCCTCGGCCCGTGGAAACGAGCGGGGAAACAATGGGAATAAAAAGCGGAAAGCGAGGATGCTACGGGGGTCGAGGGCGATGACGCAGCCAATTAATCTACGTCCAAAGGCTGCGGTAAACAGTTTAAAACACGTTGTGATTGGAGATTGGTTATTGGGTGCGTCGTCCGGCAGTCTGGTATGGGTACATAACAGTGGGGCGCGCTGCTTTGAGACGCTACCTTGCGAGCATTATGTGAAGCAATCTGCAGCGCGACCTGTTTTGCCCACGGAGGATTATGTGTCACATTGTTCCCCACGGAGGATTATGGGACCAATGTGTTGCATGCAGGTGAAGTGGGACTCGGTTATCTTTTAATGTCCTTTATATCACTGTATCGCACCAATATTGGATTGTTGGTCCCGATGCGCCGATTATGCCTTATCGGCAGAGTGCATGTCACCAGCTTGATTGGATAATTTGGCAGCGTTTTGTTCTGTATCGGACGAATTGTCACAACATTGGAACATATTACTCATCTGTGGTGAGATATGAATCGTTTGTACCAATTGCGTCGTCGTTACAGTTCTTTAGTCGAAACATGTCGTTGGTGCAATAAGAAAGGAATAATTGTTTTTTGTCCTTCATAACCCTCTCTGCAAATGGTCTTATACCGCGTTATTTTAAATAGGTTACCTTTGCATTAGCAACTGAGATGGAATTCTAAAGACTGAGTTGAAATCTAACATCCTAAACATGAGAATCTCATGCTAGCTCTTTACTCCTTAACGTTGATAATGACTATGATTGCCTATGATTATCGATTTTATGTTCTGCGTTAGCTTCCACATTTCTTTCGTGTACTTATGGTACGTCGCGAAAAGGTTAGTCTTTTGCAA
>JAXIVJ010014626.1:0-2500 GCA_036785665.1 Chirona hameri
AGTATGAGTCTTAATAATACGTATGTTCATGACAGTATGAGTCTTAATAATACGTATGCTCATGACAGTATGATGTCTTAATAATACGTATGCTCATGTCATGATGTATGAGTCTTAATAATGCGTATGTTCATGACAGCATGAGTCTTAATAATGCGTATGTTCATGACAGTATGAGTCTTAATAATGCGTATGCCTCATTGACCAGTATGATGTCTTAATAATACGTATGTTCATGACAGTATGATGTCTTAATAATACGTATGCTCATGACAGTATGATGTCTTAATAATACGTATGCTCATGACAGTATGAGTCTTAATAATACGTATGCTCATGACAGTATGAGTCTTAATAATGACGTATGCTCATGACAGTATGAGTCTTAATAATACGTATGCTCATGACAGATGTAGTCTTAATAATACGTATGCTCATGACAGTATGATGTCTTAATAATGCGTATGCTCATGACAGTATGAGTCTTATAATGCGTATGCTCATGACAGTATGAGTCTTAATAATGCGTATGCTCATGACAGTATGAGTCTTAATAATACGTATGCTCATGACAGTATGATGTCTTAATAATGCGTATGTTCATGACAGTATGAGTCTTAATAATGCGTTATGCTCATGACAGTATGAGTCTTAATAATACGTATGCTCATGACAGTATGAGTCTTAATAATACGTATGCTCATGACAGTATGAGTCTTAATAATACGTATGCTCATGACAGTATGAGTCTTAATAATACGTATGCTCATGACAGTATGAGTCTTAATAATACGTATGCTCATGACAGTATGATGTCTTAATAATACGTATTGCTCATGACAGTATGAGTCTTAATAATGCGTTACTGTATGGCAAGTCATGACAGTATGAGTCTTAATAATACGTATGCTCATGACAGTATGATGTCTTAATAATGCGTATGTTCATGACAGTATGAGTCTTAATAATGCGTATGCTCATGACAGTATGAGTCTTATAATGCGATGCTCATGACAGTATGAGTCTTAATATACGTATGCTCATGACAGTATGAGTCTTAATAATGCGTATGCTCATGACAGTATGAGTCTTAATAATACGTATGCTCATGACAGTATGATGTCTTAATATGCGTATGTTCATGACAGTATGATGTGCTTAATAATACGTATGTTCATGACAGCATGAGTCTTAATAATACGTATGCTCATGACAGTATGAGTCTTAATAATACGTATGTTGATGACAGTATGAGTCTTAATAATACGTATGTTCATGACAGTATGAGTCTTAATAATACGTATGTGCATGACAGTATGAGTCTTAATAATGCGTATGCTCATGACAGTATGATGTCTTAATAATACGTATGTTCATGACAGTATGAGTCTTAATAATGCGTATGCTCATGACAGTATGAGTCTTAATAATACGTATGTTCATGACAGTATGATGTTTTGGAAGCCATCCAACACGTTCTACAGCGGGGTGAGTAACTTATAACCTAGAACCATTGCACCAAGACAATACAGATAACCATCTCATGAAAGGCAAAGGTATCACTTTCAGAGTTCCTTCACTATCTTTTCTCAAATAGAAGGATTGATCAGTGTTCATGTGAATAAACACCTTCCTATGTCTCTGCACAAAAGTCCTGGTTTTTAATCCGGCGTCTCTGCTCCCTAATCCTGCTTGTCTCAGTTCCTCGATGAATGTGAGGTCAGTGCCTTTCATCTTCTCTGCCATCTCACTTGTCGAACTTGGCCGTCATCTCTGGGGTGAAGTGGTTCTTCCAGTCTCCCCGCCTTGCCTTTCCTGATGAAGTTACCGCGGTCCAGGTACATCGAACCTAACTGCTTCCGGTTCTCGAAGTTCACGTATGGGTTGTTCCTGAAGTTGTCGAAGTGCAGATGTTCGGCCAATTTGCCCACTTGCTCGTCGAGTAGGACTTGCCCAGAAAAGCTGCAACCTCCGGATCTGTGACCTCAGGTCGCGATGCATGTCCTCGTAGAAGATGAAGCACATGTTGGGATGGTGACGCAGGTTCCAGGCCTCTATCATGTGCTCGATGACGGGGGCCAAGACGACATTACCGTCCATGAAATACTCCCATGAAGAGCTGAAATGGTCAAACCAGGTAAGCTTCACTGAGAAAACAGTAATAGGCAACAAGCATTGGGGAATACAAAGCAATAAGAGAAGATAGTTGACTACTGATCCGTTTTAACTTAACCTATTACTGTCGTATCGGGCTAAAACAAATTACGAATCTGTCCGGGCCTATTCGCCCCCCCCCCCCCCCCCCTCTCCCTTCGTATCTCGGAAACTGCTGGACCGATTCGTTCCGGAAAGCGGCTTTAGATTCCTTGGAGCATGAACTGCATACAAATTTTTAATAAATCTGAAATGGTTGTCATATATAAAGGTAGCAAAAAAGAGGGTAACATGCATTTTAAGATTTTTGGACACTGGGACGGTTTTGAAACGCAATGTTTCATGG